>BQNB010017858.1:5998-69235 GCA_026074375.1 Tanacetum coccineum
ATTTAAGCTTTTATGGAATTTTCTTGCATTAGGGGTATTTTGGTAATTTCACATTTGTTGAGATTTTTAGGTTTTACAAGTATTCCGGTTGAACAGAACGACGAACGCATACCATGTCGGATTCATAGGTGTTACGGGTTGAACATCTACATTGGGCACATTATTTATATGTAGTTGATACATACATTGTTGAGCTTTATTGTCATGAGCTTAGTGCATTTCGTAATACATTTTTGTGATAATGTAGTTGCTACTCTCTTACAGGGAAATCTTGTTATCCACTTCATTAAATTTATAAACCTATAAATTCACCAACATTATTGTTGATGTTTTAAAACATGTTTTCTCAGGTCAATAAGGTACAAGTCACGGATACATTAGATGGTCGTCATTTGAAGTCACATTATCTTAAATATTAGGCCTAGCAATACATATTGGGGATCTTGTAACTGTTGTGAAATCTTTACTTTAACCAAGTTCAACTAGTTAAAGCCCTGAGCTTTTGTAACAACCACTTATGGAAATCCAATTTATCAGATTTTTAAACGACCTTAATAATGTTCTTTAACATATCTAGTTCTATTGTAAATAATGAAAGTAATACCCCCGAAACATCATATTCCGCTGTGGCTTATTTTGGGGGTGTTACACTTTAGAGATTGATGAAATAGTCAATATTAAGGAATCTAGGAACCATCCATTAGAAAATGTCATAGGAAACCTTAACCAAAGAACCCTTAGATCACAAGCCTAAAACCAAAGTAACTCTTTTTGTTTTTAATCAATTATAAACCTAAAGAATTGAATGAAGCCTTAACAGATTAAATTTGATAGTCGCTAATGCAAGAAGAGTTAAACCAATTCATTGCTAATGATGTTTGGGAGTTAGTTTCACAACCTAGGAATATGACAATCATAGGAACTAAGTGGATGTTTAGAAATAAGTTAGACAAGAACGGTATTGTTTCTCGAAAGGCTAGGTTAGGCCCAAGGTTGTAATCAACAAGAGGGCATCGATTGTGATAAAACTTATGCCCTAGTTGCTAGACTTGAGTCAATTAGGATACTATTAGCTTATGCTTATGCTTTAGACTTTAAGCTATTCCAAATGGATGTAAAAAGTGCATTCCTGGATGGTTGTATCAATGATGAGGTATACGTGGCACAACCTCCAGGATTCATTGACTTTAAAAAACCGGATCATGTTTATTAACTAAAGAAAGCTTTATACGGTCCCTTTAAACCAGCACCCAAAAGCATGGAATGTATAAATTAAAAGCTTTCTTAATTAAACATGAATAAAAAATGTGAATTGTAGCTAACACTCTTTTAACAAAGAAGAAAAAGTTCAAACCTCATCATACGTTCAAATTATATGTCGACAACAATGTATAATCGCTCTGACTAGTCAAGAACAAGTGGATGAATTGCAAAATCATGCATGACAAATTCGAGATAACGCTCATGATGGTGATAGCAGTGAAACTTCTTCCTTGTACTCAATAAAACAAATTGAATATGGTAATTTATTTAATCATCTAGAATAATATTAAAAATGCTTAAGAATTTGGCTTATAAAATCTAAACTAATGAAAAAACCCCCATTGATCCTTTAGATACCAAACTCACGAAAGACGAAGTGTGTGAGTCTGGTAGATAGTACTAAGTATCAGATGCAAGATAGGTATTTTTATTATACCTAATGACAAGGTATGCCTTATATCATGATTAGTGTATACCTTTAAGGGCCCGCTTCCAAAAGTCTCACAAAACCTCTCACCTTGAAGCGTATTAAAGCGTATCTAACGATACATTCAAGGCACTACTCACTTAGTATAAGGTAACCTAATGGGACCATCATAAAAAAGTAAGTATATGCTTGACTGCTGATCATGCGAGAGATTTTAAGCGGGCTGAAAGAGCACTAGCGGTATTTGTAACTTCGTTGGGATTTTTTATTGAAATTTTTGTTCTCGAAGAAAACAAATCAGCTCTTGCTATATCCCACGTACTTAAGCCATAATACGTAATGCGCCAGAAAGTCATGACAACAAGCACTATAGATTAAACAGAGCTCTATATCGACTATCACGTTCGAACTGGACGACTGTCCCGATCAATGTGTTACAATAAATTGGGCTAGTTGACCATAGCAAAATCCTGGTTGCAACGATTCTCGAACCAAACACCTCAAAATCGTCACCACTTATCTTGGTGATAAGACCAAAAAGGACATATCTCAATCAAAAAAGTGTCGCCATCGACAACCATCGCAGACATTCTTACGGAAACCCCTTAGATGTTTAATCGTTAAGTATCCTACGTCTTGGTTTAGAATGAGGTAACACATTTCCATAAATCATATGTCTATTCTCCTTCTACTGTCTCAATCTAGTCCAAGTTCTATTCCGTGTTGCGTGACACCAAACAAACGATCGAACCACTTACCGTAAAGGCAATATTTTAATTACTCTAATTAAAATAAAAACTACCCTACTATCCTATAAAAAAAAAGCATCAAAACAAATTCCGCAACCAAGCCTCAAATGTAGGGCTGACCCCATATCCTGGTCGGCACCCAAAAATTATTATGGACCTCCTAAAATACCTGACCTCCATCAGCAGACACCATATTTTGTACTAAGATAAATTTTTTTCCAAAAAACACAAAACCACAATTGATTCGAAGTAATCTAACACCTGAAAAAATCTATAAAAATATAATAACGATGTGAAAAAATACTAATTTACCCTTTGTAGGACAAAGGTAAAAAGGAAACTTTTCACAAATATATATATATATAGTATAATACGTATATTAACCGGGAAGTATGATTCCCCGGGTCGTTATCCCCAACGATTTGTGAAATTGAAACTACGTCTTGAAGTTACGGGACACTGATTTGATGGAAAGTCAATAGTTGATTGATTAGACTACTTGAACAATTAAAAGTTAACAAGCTCTAACTATTAAGCAAGAAAACAATGAACGGAAATCAAAATTTAACTAACACGCAAAAATTAGAACCCTTAAATAGGAAGGTCAAAAACCCTAAGATGCAAAAATAAACCTAACTTAAAATTTTCTTTTAAAATGGACTCTATTTGACTAAAAAGTAAGTTTAAAAAAAACTAGAACAAAAACGGAGTTTGAAATGAACGTTAAAACACGAAAAACGAAAATGAGAACGAATCCCGTTCTTTAGAAAACAAAATTTTGTAATTTAGACCCTACGAAAGCGAAACTAATTTTCCTATGAACTTTAGGGTAAAAGAAAATTTTCTAAAATAGATTTATATATTTGATTATTTTTCTATTGTTTTTATTTTTTAAAAGTTTTTTAATGAAAATAAATTTGTAAAAATATTAAATGAACTCTAAAAATCTAGAAAAATGACAAAAATAGCTTAGACTTACTTGAAATCCTAGGAGAAAATAACACTAGAATCAGAGCTTATTAAATAAGCCACCCTCATAGCCCTCCCGCCGCCCGAAATAACTGTAACTGCTATAGAGCTAATAAGGCAAAAACGACTATAAAAGATTTGAATGTTCAAGGGTCTTATGAAAAGACCCAAGGGCACAGCGGTAATGATTGTGGTGTGTGTTTTTATAAAATGTTGAGTGTGTTGAGTGTCGGGGGATCGAGCCTGCTCACCGCCTGACTTCCACATTCCCTTTTTTTGGTTTTTATGAAAAACTTAAAGAAAAAAGTTGTAAGACAACTTTTTAAGCAACTTTAACAAAGAAACTATAAGCTGAAACTCAAAAATAAGCTCTTAAAGAGCTTATGAAAAAGCTGTTTCAGGAACTTAGCTTTTAAGAGCTAAAAAGCTACTTTTCACTTAATAGCTTGCACACAACTCATTTTAAGCTCAAATTCAAATCTAAAAGCTGCTCCTAGAAGCTTAAGATTGTGTAAAGCAAAAATCCCAGAATCTAAGTTTTAACTGGAAACACTATAAGCTATCTAAATCCTATGATCTAAGAGGTAAACTTAGTATAAGCAATAAAACTTAAATCTAAAAAATCTAGAAAGCTCAATAAGTCTATGACAAACTTAGTTTTTGCAACTTAACAATCAACCTATAAATTTTAATCAAATTCATAAGAAAACTAAACTTATAAGCAAGAAAACTAAGTTTAAAAGCTAATTACTATTACTACTGTTTTTGGCTTTTGTAGATTTTTAAGAAATTTAAAAGCTATTTTAACCCTAGAAATAATCAAGAAAATTTAAAACAAGTTTAAACTATCTTATCCTCTATCTAGAACTAATAGCTTATTCAATTTTAAAACCTAAAACCTAATTAAGCTAGCTTAAGTTCAAATGAAAAGGCAGCAGTATAACTGCTGTTTTACTACTTGCTGACGCAATTTCCAAATGGCGCAAAACAACAATGCGGTGACCTCAAATGATACCTCTGCACTAGACACTCTATTGAGTGTCTAAGAACACCAGCAACAAAATCCAAACCTAGGAAGGCTGTCAAAGAATAATAATCCAAGTAAAAAGGGAAAAACTCCCCTGAGTGTATGGAACAAAGAAATTAAGCTCAACTATTTAATTATAATGAAAATAAACCTAAGAAAACAATTTCATTTTCTGATTTAAATGTAAATGAAAGTTGATTTTAGCAAAAATCACAACTCAGTTTTGACTTTAAATGGACCAGGTAACCTCACTAACCCAAACACCCTATTAACATTTAACAGAGAATTTATTCCATTTTAACAAGCTAAACTGAAATCATAAAGACTAAAAACTTAATAACTAGACTATAAACAGCTTAAAGCAAACTAATTAGCAAACCTAACAAATTATAAGCAATTTATTAATCTATAACCTAAATTACTCTATTTTTGGAATTGATTTAATGATTTTTAATGACAATTATAAAAATCTAAGGATCTAGTACTACTAAGCCTAAAAACGATTAAAAATTCAATTCAATAAGCTAAATGAGACAATTTTAAGCACCAATAAGCAATTATTAAGCAACATAAGCTAGATAACACTAAGAAAATTTAAAACATGAAGAGTAAAGGAAACATAACAACGTGCCTTAAGTCTAAACTAAAGTCAAAAGGTCAAATAGCTTATCAACTACTCTAGCTTATCCTAATGGATAAGCATTAAGTCCTTAGAAGCTCATCCATGGCTAGCTTCCTTCCCTAAGCTTTCTATTTTCAATAATCCAAGGTAATTAAGTTGATTTTAAGATTTAAGTGAATTAAGCACTGAATTAAACTCAATCACAAGCTTATAGACTTGTGAGAGCTTGTAAGTAGCTTAGGAAATAGTAGCAACTTATGAGTAGAAAACAACTTATGAAAAACTAAAATAAGGATTTGATTAAAACTCAAATTGGATTGACATGCCTTAAAAACTTTAAAATTACAAATAACTGAAAAGATAAAATTACATTTTAAGATAAAACTGCATAAGCTACAACTAAATTAAGCTAAAAATTCTAAAAGCTAAAACTAGATAGATGTGTGTGTGAGAGTGAGTGGCTATATATAGCCTGTCTCTGAAGCTTCTAGGTCCATATCCCACTCCTCTTGAATCAATCTTGGCCCTTCAATCATCTCTCATCATTGGATGCTCACTCTTGACCCTTGGATTAGATTTTTAGCACACCGATTGCCAGCATGGCAATCCGTGATGTGACACCTTTTGTGTTTACTTCGTGCGTACCTAAGTAATAAATCCCAATATTTCCTTTATGCTTCCTTATCATCCAACGTGGCATTCCTTGTTGGAGATAGACCAATAGGGCGCATTTGATGATGTATTACTCTGCCCATGTGTACTTTGTCCAATGAATTATCTTTTCTGTCCCTCAATTGACGTTTGCCCTTTGTTTTTACCTTCGTAGTTAAAGGAAGGAGACGGGTGAACAGTAAAACCATTGTTTCATGTCGTTACGTATAAGGGTGCGTTTGAGTTTGTTTTACCCCTGGCTTATTTTTTTCTTGCCACTTGTGGATTGGCCAGTATAAGGATTTAGGCGCCGGGTTGTGGAGTTTGGATTTGTTATAAAAAGGTAACGGTCGTTTATTCTTTGTATTTAATAAAAAGATAACTACTGTAGGGCATTTAGGGTTTTGTTTAGTAATTGGTTTAACATACGGACTGATTTGGTAACTTTTCAAATTTGACTTTTGTTGATTGACTGGGTTGATGATAATTGACCAGGCATGACTAGGGTTTGATTTTGATAGCTTCATCCCGGCTTCTTGCGTGCTCTTCCGTTCCCGTGTTCGAGTTTGCCCGGTTTTATCTGTTTTCTTAGGAGTTTTGCTTTATTTGTACCTACACAATAAGAAAGACAAAACAAGCAATATACAAGCTTTTTATGCACAGTTTTGGTCTTTTTAGGGTCTATTTTGATATAAAATGGATATGTGTTTTCATACATATAGAAATTCCCCAAACTAAGTGATTGCGTGTCCTCACGTAATATTATATGCCTTATAACCAAGTACCTTGAAACTTCCCCAAACTAAACCTTTGAAAAGTAGCAAAGAATTTCATGGAGAAAGTTAAGAAATCACAAGTTATAAAACACCTCTATTTCCTATTTTTCTAAAAACTTTTCCATTTTTTTATTAATAAGATACTCATATTTGCAACTTGTGAACCTTTTACTCCCGACATTTATTATATCTTAAGTGAGTGTGCTATCTTGAATTTCAACCATGAATCAACATTTTGCAACATACTATGCTTTACGTTCCACCTAAGAATAATGTTTTTAAAGGCGAGATCATCCCATGTAGCGACTTTCGTCTTGGCACATCCCAACCTTACGGCTAAGTGACCAGGCTTTTGACACCCCATAGAGACTAGTATCGGGACTCACGGACCTTAGGTTTCAAAAACTCTTAGGTTTCACGGATATTCATAGCTTATAAAATAGAGTAGTCAAAGTGCAAAAGCATATTTGAATTTAACAAAAAGAAATCAATTTATTAATTTAATTTAA
Organism: Tanacetum coccineum; assembly: GCA_026074375.1. NCBI lineage: Eukaryota > Viridiplantae > Streptophyta > Magnoliopsida > Asterales > Asteraceae > Tanacetum > Tanacetum coccineum. The sequence continues at coordinate 12,992 of BQNB010017858.1, forward strand.
CTATTTAATACATTTAATGCAAATTGAAACCTCAACCTTTTAGAAGGCTGCAACATCGGTTGTAAGCCGGCAAGATGCGAGCAAACTTTTATCATTCTCGGATCATTTAATCTTACTATGGGCGTTTCTTTAGAAGACTACCACATCGGGTTAGTGAGCCGACAAGAAGGTAGTAAACCTTTTTATCAGCCCACGAGCTTTATTATTATATTATCAACATTATCGTATATAAATCTTTATATATGATATTATATAATATATTATAGATATATATATATATTAAATAATATAAATATATATATAAGTATAAATAGTTCTTTATATATAACTAAACTTATTTAAAGAAGACTTCTTTTTGAAATTGTTTTAAGTGTTTAATTGCTTTTGTGTTCTTATCTTAATTGTTGCTTTTAATTGGTAGTTATAGATAATCAAAAATATATTTTCTCTCATTCAGATCATCATCCAAACTAAGGCGTGGTTTTAATTTCGCAAGTCGTTGGGGAAACGACCCGGGAAAGCATACTTCCCGGTAAACATACGTATATTATTATTATTATATATATTTGTATAAGAATTTTCCTAGAGGGCTACTTTGGGAATTATTCTCTATACTTTTGTGTATTAATATAATAAAGTGTGTATAAAAACTACTAATCAATTTTTGGCGTCGTTGCCGGGGACTTGTGTTAAAGAATCCGTCGTTTACGTTTGTTGATTTTGATTTGAAGATCCTTTCGTTTACGAAAGTTATATTTTTGTTATAAAAATCAAAAAACCCAAAAAAACATTAAAAATATATAAAAAGTAAAAAATATATTTTCTTTTTCTTTTTAGTATAGTTATCATATAAATAAAAAAATCAAAAAAATCAAAAATATAAAAATTGTCCTTAAAAAGAAATAAAATACACAAAGTTGGTAAAAGAACACCAACATATAATATCCTCAATCGAGGTATTATCATAAATAAGTTCCGGTGAACTTGAAAAGTTCCCAAATCGAACCAAAGATTCAAAAACTTGTCATTTGTGTCATTTACGAAGTACGGCTCACCTTAAAAAGTAAAATTTTTAAGAGCTACCGTGAAGTAAATTTGATTATTTGGTTTAAGTTGTCTTCTCGTTATCCGTTAATTTAGTTTGTTTTTAATAAAAAAAAATTTAGTTTAAATTTAGTTTAAATTTTCTTTTTCTACTTTGTGCATGCGCACTCGTTCTCAAACCCGCAACCGTAACCGTCAACAACAAAGCCAACAGGCTGTTGTTCAACCATTTCATTTAGAAGAACCTTTTGTTAATCCTCCATTAGTTCTGATGGCTGATAACCGGACAATGGCACAATTGCTCCAAGCACCCACCGAGGGTTACGAGGATGCAATTGTAATTCCCGAAATCAATGCTAACTTTGAGTTAAAGCATGGTTTGATCAATCTTGTTCAAAACAAACAGTTTTTCGGACATGATAAAGAGGATCCACATGCTCACATCCGTTATTTCAATAAGATTACTTCAACAATGAGATTCCCGGACGTCCCGAGCACGTCAATAAAGCTTATGCTTTTTCCATTTTCTCTTGAAGGTTCAGCCCGGATTTGGCTAGAAAAAGAACCTCCTCGTTCAATTTTGACATGGGATGATCTTGTTTCAAAATTCATTAATCAATTCTTTCCTCCTTCAAAAACGACAAATCTTCGTAACGAAATCACGAGATTTCAACAAAGATTTGACGAATCGTTTTATGAGGCTTGGGATCGATTTAATGACCTTCTTCGAGCATGCCCACATCACGGATTTTCAGAACTACATCAGTTGGATACGTTTTACAATGCTTTGAATGCTAATGATCAAGACTCGTTGAATTCTGCTGCTGGTGGAAACTTTTTGGATAAGATGCCTCGTGAATGCTTGAGAATTATCGAAAGTAAATCCAAGGTCCGTAATTCACGAAACAAGGCAGTCGTTGCCAAAGTGAGTTCGAATTCATCTACTCCAGGAATTTCACCAGATGTTGCTGCTCTTACAACCGAAGTTGGAACTAGGTCTTATAAATCCCTTGTCTAAAAGTTAGTGTAGTTGAGTAGACAATTCTTGCATTTCAGACGGAGCTAGCCTATACAGGGAACGAGCTACAAGTGCGGCATCGAGGACTAATTCAATTTGAAATTTAACTTGTTGGGTTGGTGATAGTCCTAGCAAGTCTTCTGGAAAGACTTCTAAAAAAATCTCTCTTGATGATACGTCTTTAAGTCATTTTTCTTCCGACTTTTCTCTGTCTTCTTTTCAGTAATCTGTGCCAGAAGGACGTGGCTACCTTTTGACATATGCCTCTAAGTCTTGGTCCACGATATGATGTCCAATCTAGGTTCGCTACTACCATCATTCCTATTTCATTGAATCGTTAAAGTTTCATCACCTAAGGGGATATAGATAAGCTTCTCATTACAAACATCCACGGTGCGGTACTTCGACAACCAATCCATACTGATGATACCGTTAAAATTACTGAGTTCTACGGGCATTGAGTCAATGTTGAATGAGTGGTTTAGAAAATTCAGGGTACAACCTTAAATTATAGAATCGGTTCTTATTATCTTTGCGTTAGCTAACTCTATAGTATACTTAAGGTCTGAGGCAGTTGGAACGATGTCACTTAGAAGTCTAAGAAAATAGTGGACACAAAACTTCTATCGGCTGTGTTCTAGGTACTTGAGATGATTAAGTATTTAGCCTTAACTTTATGACCATAGGAAAATTCGATGGTGAGGGGACCTCCTAATTTTCTTGATTCTAATCTGATTAAAAGGGATAAGTTCATTACATTCTAACATCTTACAGTCTATAATTTTTCATGATTACAAGGAGCGTGACATGGTCTTTTGGCTGAGGGTATAGTGTATCCATGTGATACGGTTGAGAAGATTCTACTTAGTTATGGCACCTCCTAATACGAATATAAATGACAGGCACAACTCCCGAATACGCCCGCAAAATATCCATAAAACATGAACACGATAAAATCTCGTTGGAATATAGAGAAGAGAAAGGAGAATAGAAATGGAAAGCGAAGATAAATTGACAAGATTTTAAGGTGACTATTCTTAGCATGGCATGGTCCTTCCTGAATTATACGTAGATGATCAGGCTTTGTATAATTCAGGGACTAACGATGAAATGCTTATTTCGTCAAACTTGTGTTACGTTTTACAAAAATAAAGGGTATAAACATTAAGGTTTATAAGGTAGCAAAACAGTTCGTAAAAACGAAAATAAGGTAGTTTATATAACGACATAAGATATTTTGCAAGATAGTGGAAAATAGTTTATGAGATGCTAGCAAATATTTACGAGAAAAGTCACATGATATTTAAATTTAGTAGTAGGGGTTTATAATATGATAACAAGTAGCTTACGAATTGGCAACTAAATAGTTTATAAAATGACAACGAAATAGTTCGTAAAAGACACCGAAATAGTTTATAAGGTGATTGCAGAATAGTTTATAATATGAGGGCAAAGAGTTTATAAATGACTACAAAATAGGTTATAACATGAAAACAAATTAGTTTATAAAATGATAGCGAAATAGTTTATGGGATGATAGTAGGATAAATTATAAGATGCCATAATGGTTTATAGAGTGTTAGCCAAAAATAGTTTATGAGGTGGTAACGAAATGTTTTATAGGATGATATTAAAATAGTTTATAAGACGGTAGTAAAATGATTAATAAGCTGTTTAGAAAAACAGTTTGTAGACTGACGTTAAAATGGTTTAGAAAATGACAGTAACTCTGTTTTTAAGATGATGCTAATATAGTTCATACGATAACATCCAAATAGTTTTTACTAGTAAAACGGTTTATAATACTGAAATGGGTTGTAAGATGGTAAAAAAATCAAGGAGTAGCTTACATAAATTACTAGTGGATTGAAGTGTAACTGGCGGAATCATCATGACACAAAATAAACAAAGGGCTTAAAAACATCCACACAATACAACGAAATTCATTAGGAAAGTACTAGTGCAAATCTCTTAGAGATACGGTCCAAGTCTACTTAGGTTTCACTAGGCATGGTAGGACAATCCCTCCCTAAGCATTAGCATTATCTTTGGCGGCGTTAGAGTTCCCGTGAGTTCTACCTTCCAAATCTGGTTTACATGGTTCAGCTTTGGACAATCACTCTTGTAACATCTTGTATTTCAATACTCATAAAAGGTACTTGAAGGTTTCTAAATGGCACGCAAGCCTCTAAGTCGTTGTTGAAATGGGTGTCCTACAATCTCTAGTCACATAGCCAACTCTCTTGTAGTTATTGCGCTCCATAGTACATGGCTCAGTGTGGTGCAACTTACACTTGTTGTAGAAGGGTAATTTCCTACATATCCATTTTTGTTATTTGGGCTAGCAGTATAAGCTCTTACGACCTTTTATCGTTTATTTTGTTGTTGGCATTCTTTGCCACATTGGCTTCCTAATGTACGACCTGATCCATTGAGTCGTGAGCCATGCAGATTTTTGTATCATAGACAACAATAGTTTCAATAGCATTAGTAATTTGTTGGGTTACAATACGCTTGATCCTCGCGGAACTCATTCCTTGTCTCGTTGTCTGTATTTCTTTCAAAATCTAATGGAGTAAAGAAAAATAAGGTAGTCGAATTTCAAAAGTTGTGTTTCCAAAAATGGAATGTCACGCGATGACGGGTTAAAGTCGTGTGCGGATTGTTCGGCGTGTTTCTACAGATTACGAGGAGTAAGAAAGATTAAGACATTACGAGATTGACGTAGGTGTTTTAAAAGTGTGGGGCGGGTGTTCAAACTAGTATTCGTGCTCGAATAGTAGGATAACGTAGGGTCAGTAGATTGTGTCAAATTTCAACGTTATGAGAAACGATATTATGTAAAGTCGTGAAAAAAATTTAAAGACCATCGTGCCACTCACAATGTCTTAGGAAATGCTTAGAGACCATTGCTTCACTCACAATGTCTTAGGAAAAGTTTTAGTATTTATATAAATAATCTTTATATAAACAAAGGGGGAGACTATTGGAAGGCAAAAATAGATGCAGAGAAAAGATAAACGCATGGCAAACATACATGCACTTATGGCAAAATATAAGTGCACTCATGGCAATATGATTTTTCATAGTAAATTACGTTTAAGGCATAATAAACTTAGGCAAGATGTTACTTAGGTAAAATAATAATAATACTCAGATACATACCAATAGTAATTGCATATATAAGACAAGTAGAACACGCAAGAATCACAATTGGTTACAGACCAACTAATTAACTAACAATTTGTCTCTATAACCTTGGCCTCCGAGAACCAATCTGTCAAAACCCCCAAATTGGGGTCCCCATCAATAAGTGATCGGCAGGGGCATTAACTTCATGAATATACATCACACAAAGTACAAAAAACGTCCTCTAAGGGGTACGTTTTGAAAATAAACACCGTTGCAATGATAACATAACTTAATTCCTTATATAATTTATAAAGTTTAAAAAGACAATGCGAAAGCGTAAATAAGTTTTGAAAAGTTGACAACGGTATTTAAATAATAGGTAAAGATCTTTCAAGACTGGGTCATACACGCGGCACCACATAGCACATCAAGGGAAGTTCCATAGCTAAACACCTAAGAAAAACATGCTTAAAACGTCAACATAAAGTTGGTGAATTCATAGGTTTAAATTAAATGTACGTTTTGGACCACAAGATTTAGTAACGTATGACTGTTGTAACACTTACAACTTCACAAAATTATTTACGTTGCACTAAGCTCGTGACACTGAAGCCTTAAAAATACGTTAGTTATAAGTTGTTGCCCCAGTAGGTGCATTGCCTAACACCTAGAGTTCCTCAACTGAATGCGCGCCTTTCACGAGGTAGTGTGTTTTTAATCTACCGGACGGGGAAGTTCAATCCCAATAGATCTATTCGCGCTTACTCGAACGGTACCTCCGGTCAAGAAATTAACGGTTCATGATAGTGGGGACTTCATGGCAATAGGGTAACTTAGGCAAACACGTAAATAGGTAACAGTTTCAATAAGGTACTTGTGTCCAGTTTAAAAGCAAGCAATGTTTCTCACCCTAAAGTTATAAAACGTACGTAAAACAGTAAAAATGTAGGGCTATGAACTCACAGTAATCGATGAAGTATAACAGCTGAAAGCTTGAAACGAATGGTCACGCGGTGTTGCACAACAGTGCTAGGTCTCGACCTAAAAATAAATGGTCGGGTTTCAGAATTGATACGATGGGAAATTATGAAACGTATAAGAGTTTCAAATGTAGTTGTACAATTTTTACAAAAGAGGTTTTAGTAACATTGGTTATGGTTTTGACTCGATAAAACATATTACGATGATTAATATAATATATACAAAGTATAATAGGGAAATAAACAAAAGTAAATAAGTTTCGGCATTTTACCCGGTAACCCAAAACAATAATTAAGACATCTTGATAATAATGTTTTTACATTTTTAATCTACGTAGTAAGTAATAGAAATTTTATATTTGTAAATTTATAAAATTTATATTTTTCGTCTTTTAGTCGGCCATAAAAATAATAATATTTATTATTTCGTCTTTTGTCGATATTAAAGAAAATACTTGAATATATAACGTAAATATGCATTTTTGTTTATTTATAAAATCTAAATATAAAATATTATTTATAATTTATAAATAATAAGTTTTCGTAATGTTTTATAAAGATATAAGTTTTCACAAATAATTCTAAGTATAAAGTTTTTATGAAATTTCGGCATGACCCGTTCGTAAATATTAGTTTTCCAAAGTCATAGACATTAATCCCAAAACACTTTCAAACACTTATAAACACTTTTCATAAATCGACACATCTTTAAATATAGGTTTAAGTTACGATGTCAATAAGTAATATTTATAAGTTCAAAATAAGTAATAAGCATCTAGCTTACCAATAAGCTATTTAATAAGCCAAGATAAGCCAAAATAAGTCAACCAATATGCCAAGTCATGGGCTTTTAGCCACGAGTTGGGCTTGGTTGTTGGTCCGAAGTCCATGAAGACTTTTAAACTCATACGGGGTTATTTATTAAGTCCGATAAGCTTAATCCTTCATCAATAAGTACAAATAAGTCACGAAAATAAGTAGAAAACTAAGACGATAATCAAATAAGTATAAAGTTTGAACCTTTGTGTTTCCTTTATGGGTTTGACATACATAAGCACATGAATAAGCTCGATTAAGCTTATTAATAAGCTAAAATAAGCAATAAGCTTTAGGAAAAAAAATTCTTAATAAAATATTCATCACGACAACACAACTAATCTTTCCTTTCTTTTTTTTTAATTATTTCGATCCAAACATAAACCCTTTTGGGGTTTATGTGATTTTGAAAGCTTTGATTTTTAACGATCGGTTTGTACAACTAGTTTCTAAACGTTACAAGGATCAAGGAAGTACAAAAAAGAATTTGAAAAAGATTAACTTACAAAAATGATGAACGAAGAGATGATCAAAACTAACGAACAACACGAACGATGTTTTCAATACCCAAACTAACTATTTAAATTAACCCCGAATATACTTGAGGTTCCAAAATCTTGATCAAAGTTGAACAATGGTGGTGGTTTGGTGGTGGTTGGCGGCGGACGAACAAGGGAGAGGGATAGGAGAGGGAAAAACTTTGTGTGTATGTTTTTAGTGAGAGAAATATTGTTGGTGAAATGATAAGAAGGGAAATGAGATGTCTAGGTGCAATGTATGAGGATTGAACTTAGAATCATCTAAAAAAAATCCAAGGAGTGAGTAGGTACTAAAGGGAACCAACTTGCTAAAAATATGAGGGATTGTTGGCTAGGGGGGGCGACACATATGGGAAGGGGAGGGGTAGTTTTTGCCAATTTTAAATACTCTTCCACTAGATATTTTCTTTTAGTGATTTAGATATTTTGAGCTTGCTTATTAATTCATTGCTTAGTAAATTACGCAATATTCAAATATACACGACAACTCAAGGAAAAATTACAAAAACTTAAATATCTATCCGAAACGTAAAAACGTGACATTTGCCGAAAGACTACATTACATAGCAAGCCGGAACGTATCCGGTAACGATTCTTAGTTATACGCGGAAAAACTTTCCGGTTAAAGGTCAAATCAACACATAATTAATAAAAGTCAAACTGACATACGAAAAAGTCAACGATGATGAGTTGGAAATTTACGGGGTGTGACAAAGAACACAAACATGATCAGTACGTCGAGGATTTCGAAAAAAAAGGAGGTTGATGCATATAGGCAGTTTCAGATAAATTACCATCGAGAAAAGCTTTTTTGACATCGAGCTGATGAACAGACCAATGCCGAGAAGCGGCGAGACTAAGAACCGTCCTAATAGTGGCCAATTTAACCACCAAGCTAAATGTCTCTTTATAATTAAAACCTGGTTGCTAACTATTCCCATTGAGTCTTGTACCTGCTTAAAGATACATCTGCAAAATACCAGTGCTTAAAAAACTACATGGAACGAACAATGTTTGCTTCACTTGGTCGTGGCACAAGAACCCATGTATTATTTTTACTTAAAGCATTGTATTCGTCACCAGTTAGGATCTTTGATTGCGAGAGTGTATGACTTTGGAACGGGAGAAATGGTAGACACATGACAATTATAACATGAATTCTTTTTATTAGTACCAACATGAAAACGCATGACCATGGGATGAGTGAAGGTTAGGTTTGGATGAGTATTAGGCACATGTAGAGGATGTGGGTTAGGCTAGAAATGTGGTGTTGGGCAAGTAGTAACCGGTGTGATGTTTGAGTCGGTGGTAATTATTGGTGCAACATAGACTATGATCTCCTTTATGTTTTAATGATGACAAATAAACATTAGCAAAATATAAAATAACAAACGATAGCCAAAATCCGTAATACTGGATTTTCACTTCTGGCGTGCTGGTCACGCGTCAGCACGTGGCCAGCGTGCCACTTGCTAACTCTGTTTTCACAGATTTGCTTTTGTCGGCTTTCCTCTTACCCGATACATGTAGAAATTTCAATAAAGGTATGTCCACGATATTTGAGCATTTGGGAACACTCCAAATTAGGTTTAGAGTTAGAGAAGAGCAAAAATGAATCCTCCCGTTTTTCTACAAAACGCCAACTTAAATTTTTTTATCAACCACCTTTAGCCAAGGCCGAAACTTCTTTCTAAACCTAGTATGATCATGTTTTCAGCATACCATCAAGAAAAAGTATTCATTTGACATTAGTTCGGATTTATGTTGTTCCTAATCACGTAACGGGTTTTACTCTTTTATTGGTCAAACTAAGTCAAATGTCACTTTGCATAAACGCATCCTTTCTTGTTATGGGATATGCTTTACGTGAGATGCAAAGCACTTAGCTTGTTTGCATCAATATGATTAGTGATCAAATTCATTATTGATTATCATGGATTAGAATCTAAATGAGTTTGTGGTATTTGGAGATTAGTTATACTTTGAGTTTTCTCATCTCCTTACCTATAAATGTTTTACAAACTCACATGTATTCCTCACATGTACAAGTCTACACTTCTTCTACACAATCCTATAACCCATTCTTCCCAATCATTTGTTCACCCTTCTTACCCAACAAATGATTACATTCTTCACACACTCTAAACACCTTCTTCCTAAACAATCCCATAATCACATATGCCTACTCTTTCCTTTATTATTGGCAATGTGATTATAAACCCAAATCAATCCTTTGATTTCATCCTTATCTTCATCATCTTCAAACATTTCTTCACATAAACCTTCACCAAATAATCCCCACATCTCATCCTCAATATGACAACTCATATTCCCTTACACAATGTTCTTTCTTTGTACTAGTTGTATTTCATGTCCTCTACATTCCTAACAAAGGTTCCTCCACATCTTATCAAAACATGCTCCACCACTCATCCACTATTCAACTTCTTCTTCACAACATTTAAATTACACACCCAAACATTCATCTTCACCCTTGATCAAGCCATCTCATCAATTCAAGTTACCTCATTCTCTTCTCCATCCTTGGATTGATTTTAAACAAACACACTTTCTCTTCTACCCTTGATCAAGTCAACTCAACAATCCAATATACCTCATTTTATTCTCTACCCTTGGATTGAACTCTCATCTCAAACAAATATAATCTCTCTTACAATCAAACACTTCTCACTCACACAATAAACACACCTCTCTTTCTACCATTGATCTTGCCATCTCACCAATCCAACTTACCTCTCTTCTTTACATCCTAACCATCCATTTCAAAGCAAGATCAATAGGCTCCTTTCTATCACATCATGCCAACTCATGACAACTCATTGACAATCCATTCTCACTTATCCAACACGTGCTTAATGATTTTGAAATTTAAATTTTAAATCTTTCCCTCCTTTTTCTCCAAGTAAGGAATATTCTAAGAATATTCTCTTGTGCTCTAACTAGCTATTTTAAATCGTTAGTTGGATCCCAACTAAGCTAGTTACACTTTGAGAAATATCCAAAATACCCCTTTCTGATAATTCTTTTCTCTCTTTACAATATCGGATAAGCGAAAGGCTTTTAAATACTTCACAAACGTTTTTATCAAATGGCTATTTGAGTTGGTTGACCTTGAGTGTAAGAATGATTGAAATGTCATAGTGTGAAGTACAATTGAGGGTTTAACAAGAGCGAGTAATTAAAAAGCCAAGAACTCGAAAAATGGTTTTGGGCCCTGATGTGTCGTCGTGTAGGTATTATTTAGGTATCAAGTTTTACTATTTATTTTATGCCGACTATACCTAAAATAACACTTTTACGGGCAGTGTACCTGGTCAGATGGAGTTTCGTGGTAAGTAGGGTGTTGATCACTGAGAGCGAGAGCGTTAATCCTAATTCTAACAGTATTTTAGTTATCTAAGTTAAACCTAAAACTAATGCAAAAGGGGGTTTTCAGCCTGAGAAACTGGCACGAGGTTTAGTTATCTAACCTAGGGTTTTGATGACAAGCAAAGCAATAAACATACACAAGAAGACAAACAAACGATAGAGAAGCGGTCGAGAACTAATGTAAGGAAAACGTATCGACCATGAATAATCCGATAAAACGCAGGTTTGTTTATTTAGTGCAATGATTGTCTTATCTCGAATGGGCATATCATTCCTAGACTTAGGCGGTACTTCTTCCTAAGACCTAGACACGCTAATCATGTCACAAGTAGACGCATCCGCATAAAGCAAGCATTTGTTGATTATAATCTATCTTAGGAGATTAGTAATGGTGCTCTTACTAAACTCTAGCTCATGGAGACTTTACCCACTTACTGCTTAACGGCTCTTTATATACTAGTAGTCCACTATCCGAGTCCTTACCAATTGATTAGAACGTACTCATTGGTACCAAGGTCACCTTATGGCTTAACTAAGCTTACAATCAAAGGGCAAAGATAGGTCAATATTTGTGATCCTATGATTCTAGATATATAAATTGCAATATGGAGAGCTATCCCGGACTCTTAGCCTACGCCCAAACAACACCGAAGTTGCAGCACATTAACTATGTAGGACTAGACCCAGTTGAATGATAGGTCGCATACTTAAGCACGTAAACGAATATAAATTGATAAACATAAACCATAATCAATGATAAATTAAGCAATCAAGATAAACAAACCAAACATTAGATCTTCATAAACATGGTTGATACCTAAAGGTATCAGCTGATAGTCATTGTAAAAATACACACGGTTTGATATATGAACGATTAAAATAAAGAAACCTTAATCGAACGCGTATTCGGTTGCGCGAAGATTACAAGAGTTTTCCTATGATCTTGAGGCTCTTTTCTGACCTTCTAGGCTCCTTTATTCGTCTCTTGGTCGACTTGGTGGTTTAGGGATTCACTTGCATACCTAAAACTGAGTTTAGGATCGTCTATTTATAGAGTCTGGAAACTCGTCGATACGCCGTATCGAGCAATGTGGGATACGACGTATTGGAGATTTCTTGGAGTAAGGACCACGTTTGATATCTTCCAGAATACTTTATTACTATATTATGAATACGGCGTATTGATGTCTCCTGGATATGGCGTATTCGGTCTTCAATCCTTCGTGGTTATTTGTGAAGTGTAGGCACAGATACGCCGTATCTTCTTGATGGATACGGCGTATTGAGGTAAAACCAGTTGATTCTTCTTCGTTGACCAAAGTATTATATACGGCGTATCGTTGATGTGGATACGACGTATTCTTCAAAGTCAGGCAATGGTCTTTTGATTCGTCAAAGTCTTGGATACGTCGTATAGGTCTAGAATAATACGGCGTATTTTCTGTCAGATCAGTAGACTTTCTCGAACTCTTCGTTTATGCTCCAAAATGCGTGCCTTTTAGCATAACTTCACCAAGTACTCCATAATTACTGCAATTCTCAAATATGAACGATTAAGTAATAATTCTTTGCAATAATTATACAAAATAGGTTAATTACATGGGATAAATAATGCTATAAAATAGTCGTTATTTGATGTCATCAGGCCCCTGGCGTGCTGACCATGCGCTGACACGCGGCCAACACGCCACACTCGAAATCATTTACCCACATTTGGGTTCTTGGCCTATAAATACCCCCTCTTGGCCTTTGTAATCCTCACCTCTTGGCCTTTGTATTCCTTACCTCTTGCAAATATTTTTTCCTCTATTTTCTCTCCTCTAATCCTTTAAGTCTAACACCTTTTGTGTTCTTAATCTTCTATTATATCATCTATTGAAGAACACACATCTCCGCAAGACAACTACACAAGTACCTAATCCATACTTGTGTGTTTTGTCGAGGGTCTTCTTTCTCATACCCTTTCTTTAGAATCGAGTTTCTAGGTTAGGTTAGGACTTGGGATCAAGCCTAGATCATTGGAGATCTAGTTGGGGTTTTGGAAAGATTCCAAGGGGAAGGGTTTTAGAGTTTATAGGATAAATCGAATCACGGGTTCTTAGGGGTGAATTCCGAGGGCGGAATACCGTAGGTAGTAACTCTTCCTTGTAAGCGCCGGGATTTGTTGAAAGTCAGTGGAGTTAAATTGTAATACGGTTTGTAGTCCACCGTAAGGATTATACTAGTGTAGTATCGGAGTCGTGGATTCGCAACTTGACGTACGGAAGGACTAAACCCCCCTTCCCGAACCAGTATATATCTTGGTGTCTCTCTTTCTCTCTATCTACTTATTGTTCTTACCACAAATTAGATTAGCACACCACTTGGCTCTTTTAAAACTTAAAGTTTTATAAACTTCGAAGAAGTTAAGAAAACCGTATTCACCCTTCCCCCCCCCCCTCTACGGTTTTAAGTAATTAATATCGGGTGTGGGCAGGTGGTAGGAGGGATGGGAGTTGGACTGGTGGGTTGGATATGTGATGTTGGGTTGGTAGTAACATGTGTGGTTGTTGGACCGATGGTATTTGAAATAGGAGTTTGGCCGGTGATATTTGGGTTAGGGGTTGGTTGATGTAGAATATGGTGCATGATAAGGTTTGGAGAGGTGTCGAGAAAGGTTTATGAAGGGGTATCATTAGGTGTGACGTACCCGAATGAAAAAATGGTCTCATCAAAGGTGACGTGACGCAAACTAGTGAATTTATTGGTGGAAATGTTAAGGCAACGAAATTCGCGGTGATTTGATGGTTAGCGAAGGAAAATACATGAAGTGGAGCGTGAGCCAAGTTTATGTTTGGTGTCAAGGTGAGGCGGTTGCTGGTAAAATGTTTAAAAGGTGAGGTGGAAGATGAGATTGGAAAAGTACGGTACAAAGAAGGTTGTTTATTTTCCGAATCATATGTTCGGATTTATCGTTTTGTTGAGATGTACGAGCACACGAAAAATGTGTATGTATGCCGTGTTTGATAGATAATTGATGGAAAATGAAAGAACAAACACGCACATTTATCTTACTTGTTAAAACACCTCTGAAGACACTTTTGCTTGAAAATCATTTTTATTTTTCATTCAGATGCAATTTTCGTTCTTTGCTTTCATGGGATATAGGGTATGTTTGACAAAATTGACTGTTATTGGAATTGAAGATAGAGGATAGAGTTGTAGTCTGTAGATAGAGATGGAGATGGAGATTATAAAAAAAGATTATTATTATAAGCTACATGAAGTAGCATTTGATTTTAAAAGATTATGAAAAATTGTTTTTTATAATTTCATATAAGTTCATTTGTCAAACAAAGCTTATATTTTAAATAGCATATTTAAACTATAAAAAAAACCATAATCTCTTCGTAATCTTTGATGTTATACGCACCCAAAGTATCTTTGAGAACTTGTCAGCCATATAATTACATACACCGACATGTTTCATTATTTAAAATTGTACGCAACCAAACATTTATCCATCTGATTTTTTGCAACCCCAAAACATTACCTAAAATTTATTGGCCCTTTTAGTTAATAACGAACTAGGATACTTGTACCGTAAGGGATTTTAGAGTTAGACATATATCGATTCCAATAGATTCTCAAAGATTTTCAGCCCCAAATAAACTCGAGTGCATTCGTCTAACAAAACATGTTTAAGTGAATGGCATTTACATTGAGCGACTTAAATACACCGAGTTTAATTCATATGGTTGTCACTTATATATGTATGCAAAACTTCATTCAATTTGGAATGTCTAAATTTATCACCCAAATCCAAAAAAATATTTAATCTTTCAACATTGTACTGATATAAACATCATATAAATTTCAAACTACTATAAGAATGTGCTTAAAAACTTTATACATAAGTTTAATGAGAATTGATTGATTTAATATAATACGTTGCATGTAATGCTTGGTTAGTTGTTTTGGAAGTGTTCGAGGTTCTTTTTTTCTTGGAAAATAAACAAAAGAAGTTTTTTTAAAACTAATTTCACTATGGCGAAAGGAAAAACCTTTTGTTGTTAATCCAAAGAATCAGGATTTGTTTTCTGTTTCTTTCAGGAATAATTTCATCCAAACTCGTTTTGTGATTTTTTTTTCTCTATTTAGTTATCCTACTGTCTTTTAGAAAAAAATGGGGCAGTGACTTTATACTCTCCGACCATTCTCTTCAAAAATTAGACTCGAAAACACATTGTTAGTGCCACGGCTTTTTCTCTTCGAAATAACTAATAACTTATGAAAACACATTGTGTCAGTGTTCGGCGTTTTGGACGAAGTAGGTTTTTGGTCCGGTCTGATCTTGATCGGTCCGGTTCGATTTTGAGACGATGATCAACCTTACTTTGAAGCAGTGTTTTTTTTATTAGAATTGGTAAAATCCGCATTGGAAGGCTCATTGATTTCTTGATTATCATTGATAACAGCTATCCTATATATATGATACAAGAGATTATTCTAGAATAATGACCATGGGCTTGGGCCTAATACAAATTAATAACTAATAAATGTTGATTAATGACTTGACTTTGAATATTGACTTGACTGTTAATAAATGTTGATTGATGACTTGACTTTGAATATTGAATGTTGACTTGACTGCTAATACTCCCCCTCAGTGTGAACGGGAGATCTTCGGACGTTCAGGCTGGAGCGAAACTCAAGAAACAACGCACTTGGGAGGCCTTTAGTAAATATATCTGCATACTGATATCTGGACGGAACATGAAGCACACGAACCTGACCGGAGGCAACATAATCTCGGACAAAATGAATATCTATCTCGATGTGTTTAGTACGTTGATGCTGAACCGGATTGGTAGATAAATACACAGCACTGGGCATATGTCACAGTAGACAATGATAGCAGTAGATAAAGGAGCATGCAACTCAAGTAGCAAATTTCGAAGCCACGCAGTCTCAGCAACAACATTCGCAACACCACGATACTCTGCCTCAGCACTAGATCGAGACAAAGTAACATGTCGCTTTGCAGACCATGACAATAAATTATCACCAAGAAATACACAATAACCAGAGGTAGACCGGCGAGTAACAGGGCAACCAGCCCAATCAGCATCAGTGTATGCAGTAAGCTGAGCGGTAGAAGATACATGAAGCTGAAGACCATGATCAATAGTACCACGAACATAGCGTAGAATACGCTTCAAAGCAGTGAAATGTGGGTCACGTGGATCATGCATATAAAGGCAAACCTATTGAACATCATAAAAAATGTCTGGTCGTGTAAAAGTGAGATATTGAAGAGCACCAGCCAAGCTGCGATATAAAGTAGGATCACTAACAGGTTCACCATCAGGACCAAGCTTGGACTCGGTATCTACAAGGGTCTTGCACTGGTTGCACTTCTGCATATTTTCCCTCTCAAGAATTTCTACAGCAAATTTGGATTGTGACAAGAACATACCAGAAGCAGTCCGCTGAGCAGAAACACCAAAAAAATAGTTGAGAGAGCCAAGATCAGTCATAGCAAACTCACCATGAAGCAATGAAATAATACGTTGTAAAAATGTTGTAGAATAAGCTGTGAGAATGATATCATCCACATATAATAATAAATAAGCAACATCTGGACCCCGATGAAAGACAAATAATGATGTGTCAGTTTTGCTGTGCTGAAAACCAATTCGTGTGGCAAAACTAGCAAAACGCTAAATCCAGGTACGAGGGGCCTGTTTAAGCCCGTATAATGAACGCTGCAAATGAATCTACAAACCCAGGTGGTTGATGCATATATACAGTCTCAGTTAAATGACCATGAAGAAAGGCATTCTTCACATCAAGCTGATGAATAGGCCACTCCCGAGACACAACAAGGCTTAAAACTGTACGAATAGTAGCTGGCTTAACAACCGGACTGAAAGTCTCATCACAATCTATCCCCTGCTGCTGACTGCGACCATTAGCAACAAGTCGAGCTTTATACCGACTTAACGAGCCATCTGCATTAAATTTATGTTTGAAAAGCCACATAGAACGAACCACATTAACGTTAGCTGGACGGGGTACAAGAACCCACGTTCCGTTAGTAATTAAAGCATTATATTCATCTAACATAGCTTCTATTTCAGTGTAAGGTCACGAAGAGCATTGAACATGAGAGCGAGGAAGCGGTGAATGTGGTAACCTGACAATTCACTTGCGCTTCAAGTGGTTTAAAATGCCCAGCTTTATCGCGAGTGACCATGGGATGGGTATACATGGTTTGTGATGAATTTATTTATAGGAATGGGAAGTAAATACTATGTACCGTTGAGCCATGTGGTGTGATTGGGCCCAAGAATTTGGAATTGGTGTTGAGCTATGAGATTGAATGTGTAAACGGGTAGTGGTGAATTATTGTTGATTATAAAATGTAGGGTATATGGGTTGTGGTAGACTAGTTGGAGGGGTTGTAGGATGGTGCCTAATTTAGAGGGGATTGTGTGAACATGGTTCTGATTGTATAGGGGTACAAGGGAAATATATGTTGTTTATTAGAAGACGTAACATTTCCGAATGGAGAAATGTCTTCATCAAACCACACATGTCTCGAAATAATAATTTTATTGGAGGCTAAGTCGAGACACCAATAACCACGATGATTGGCGAGGTAACCAAGAAAGATGCAAGGTGTAAAACGTGGTTCTAGTTTATGTGAAACATCAACGTGAGGATAACAAAGACATCCAAAGACACGCAAATGTTCATATGTGGGGGTTTGGTTATAGAGTTTGATGAATGGTATTTCATTATTAATGGCGGTAAAAGGTAATATATTTAAGAGGTGAGCAGCCATATTAAGAGCTTTCACCCAGTAAGATGAAGGCATGTGAGCTTGAAAGAGTAATGTACGGATAAGGTTATTAACGGTGCGAAGCATACGCTCGGATTTGCCATTCTGTTGCGAAGTACGAGGGCAAGAAAACCAAAATTGTATGCCATTTTGGCGAAAAAGTTCATGGAAACGGGTGTTGTCATATTCACCACCAATGTCACACTGCAAAGCCTTGATGTCGACATTAAAGTGTTTATTGACATAAGCACGAAATGCAACAAAATTATCAAACAAATCAGCTTTTTTATGCAAAGGGTAGACCCAAACAAAGTGCGAAAAATGATCTAAGAATATAGCATAATATTTAATTCCACTTTCACTCGGAATTGGTGATGTCCATATATCCGAGTGAATGATTTCAAACACAGAATTAACAGAAGACTCGGAATTATAAAAAGGAAGCTTAGCATGTTTTTTACTAATTGACAGCAAGGACACAAGAAAAACAGACAACTTTGATTTACGACATGAAATTAAATTTTTTGACTCTAAACGACGAAGCACATCGTCTCCGGGATGACCCAGGCGTCTGTGCCATGTAGTGGAAACTAAATGAAAGCAAAACAACTGGAGTTTGAGACGAAGGTTGTTGAGTGACCGGGTAAAGGTCCCCCGTACTACACAACGAGATACGAAAGTCGTCCGGTTCTGGTAATCCTTTCTCGAGAACTCACCATAAGCCATCAATTCACACTCGGAAACACTTCATTGTCACGAGTATAATGACGAACATAAATTTCCATTCTTAATTATATGAGGTGTGACAAGAATATGATTTAAATGAAGAGGCTTAGAAGATGTATGCAAGAAGCTATGTCCGGTATGAGTGACAGGAATAGAGTGACCATTGCCAACAAATACAGATGGATAAATGCTTGAATTACTAAAGGAAGTGAGTTGACGAGTGGATTGTTCGCCAAAAAGATTATGCTCCCGTGTCCATATTCCAGTTTGGATTTTGAAGAGTCATGGTATGAAATGCAATATGGGAGCAGCAGGATAGCATGTCAGAAACCGGCAGCGGGAGACATATCTAGGTGCTTCATGATAATGTATAGAGACAGACTGTTGAGCCCGAAACAAATTAACAAGTTGGACCGTGTGGCTGCATTGGCTTGGCAAGGGTACACACAAGGATACAACGGCCAGAGTTGAATTTATTGGTTGGCACCTACCACATCATCATATTCATATAATATGCGATATAACGTGGCCCATGAAATTAATTATGCGTTTTTACGTCAGCTAAGCGTTTACAATAGCAACAGCAAGCAAAATGAAAGCAATTCTTTTTTTTTTTGAGTTTTTGAGTGGTTTTGTGGCTGAGAATAAAGTAGGAAAGCAAGGCAAATAAAATATCGCAATAAAGATTAAAGTAAGCGACAAAAAGCATTATTGAATGCTATGCAAAAAAGAAAAATTTAGCGTTTTTTTTCTTGTGGCTGGGTGTTTGGGAGCTCTATTACCCAAATTAAATTGGTAAAATCCGCATTAAAGTGCTCTTTATTTCTTGATTATCATTGAAAAACAGTTTCCTTATATATGAAAACACATTGTTAGTGCCACGGCTTTTTCTCTTCGAAATAACTAATAACTTATGAAAACACATTGTGTCAGTGTTCGACGTTTTGGACGAAGTCGGTTTTTGGTCCGGTCTGATCTTGATCGGTCCGGTTCGATTTTGAGACGATGACCAGCCTTACTTTGAAGCAGTGTTTTTTTATGTCTGGGACTTCGACGTGCATTTCTATTGTAAAAGATTTGGAACATGCTTATTTGAAGAGCTTATATTTACAAAAAAAAAATATAAACAAATCTGATCTAAATTTGTTTCTATACTTAAGGATAATCGGACATTTTACGATCTAAAACACACTATTAAGGGCATCCACTATGGTGGACTTTTAAAAAGGTTTATAAATTTGTCACCTCTTTAAATGTCATTAATTTATAAATCATGAACCTATTCTCACTATGGATAAAACTTTTGAAGTTTATAAATTGTTCAAACATAAATTAAATATTATCATGGAACATAAATTTTTGGACTTTTTCAAAATCCTAGACCTTTTCATGTCTAGGTGGCATGAAATTGTTCCTCACTATGATAAAAAAAATTCTTAGAACTCTTCATAATTTTTTAAACCTGCTTGAAATACCACAGTGAATACTCTAATACTAAGGGCGTGTTTGTTGTGGGGTTATGGAATCAAATGAAATGGTTTCATAGATGATATAATTGTTTGGTACATAACTTTGCATTTAAAATCGTTAATCACTTTTAAAAAGTCATACGATACGAAATTGGTGTCTTTGAGCTCATACCTTTTTACATGTGGGACCTCATTTTTTACCAGCCACTCATTTCACTTTATTGTTAATTTTTTACTTTTATTTTATTATAAATTACTACATAAAATTAAGTTTAATATTATTATAATACACAACACAAATTATTTTTTAATCAATCAAATATATTCTCTCTCATTCTTTTCTTTCAATCCGATATCAAATCCGAAACCCATTTACAAACCAAACGGGCCTAAAAGATTTGCTTGTGTACTTGCTTAATAAATGGTCCCTAAATTTAAGATCTCTTTTGACTGTTTTGCACAAGGCTGTCAAACTCGCGAGTTTACACGTAAGATCGTACGATCTTACGTGTCCACCTGATAAAATCGTGTAGGATCGGATATACAATGAAAAATAAAAAAATTAATCTAAGGATATGGCTATATGTGACGGTTGTTTTGTTGGTGTATGAACCTCTTCAACGACAATCTTTCCTTGTCTCGGTGGCTCACTTGGACACGGCATTGCTATGAACCGAGCATATTGATCTCCAGCCATTATTACCGGCACACTCTTATCTTCTTCTTGGTTCTTTTCCTGTTTCAAACAAAAATTATAACAAAAAATCTTAGTACTCAGTATAACATCAACAAAAAACGCGACCCACGTCCATAAGCCTAAAAGGAAAATGCAAACAACAAAAATACTCAATCCCGCCAGAGCTATAAAGAAAATGCTAACAACAAAAATACTCAATCCCGCTAGAGCTATAAAAAAAACAAAAACAAAAAAAATGTTTGTATTCAAGTCACAACAACCAACTAACTTCATATTTTTTGATGTACATAAATTTTTTTATAGAAAATGGTTAGTTGGTAAAAAAAAATTAAACTACATAAATTCTTACTGATGTAATAAAAATCAGGTTACCACTTATCCAACCATGTAAAAATGTTAATAAATTCACAAAATAACCCACAGCAAATTGTACAATAGATACATTAGAGTACACAACACTGCAAAAATCAACCCCTGTGGTTCTGTAGTTGTGCACTACATCATCCCTAGCCGATACTATTGAACACTATTCATCCCTATGGCTGATCACCAGTATCGCAATTATTCATCCCAGAAGGAAATGTTCACTTTTTGCAAAACTTTTTGTTAAACTTTTTGCAAAAATCATCCCTAATAAGGATGATTTTTGCCGGACATTTGCTACTCAGAGATGATTAATAGAGATGATTAGTGCCACTAACTATAAACCACAGGGATGATTTTTTGCAGTTTACTCTAGATTTTATCAAATCTGGTGATAAGCTACATGAATTTTTAACACAAATTTACTTTACTTTATTAACCAACTTTTAATAAAAATAGTTACGGCAAATGCATTATTTATTCGATTCGTTTAAATAATTGATATAAAGGGTAGATTATATTACCGAATAAACAGGTTTAGGTTTGGAATCCGAATCATCTGAACCATGATTATCATCATCAGAGAAATCACCACGTAGGTGACGAAGCTTGTCCCAATGGTAACAACATGAGAATATACCACTAAGACTGAACACAACTATTAGCAGCAACGCAGTCCCTAGTGGAAATCCTATAGTTGGTCGAGAAGAATCGTGATGGTGTGGTGGTGCAAAATAAGGTGGTGACTCCATAGATAATTACAAAAGTGAATAATCTTGATTGTTGTTATATTGTTGTTGAGTTGCAGTTGCAAATGTAAGATTTTGTCTCATGAGTGGCGTAAGAGACAAAGGTTTTGAAATGAGGATATGGGGTGAGGAGGGTGTAAGGGGTGGGGGTGTATTTATAATGGAATGTGAGTGAAGAAGGTGTTGGGTTAGTAGTACTTTTTTACACTAAAATTGTACAGCTTGTTTGTTGTTTGTTTTGTCCCGGTTACGGTACGGAGAGGGTCGTTTTTTGGTACTAGTGGTAGGGTCTTATTTTTTTCTTAGTTCAATGAATATCTAATTTTTAATGAGTGATTTAGAAGTCGTTTGGTAATTCAGCTCGCTTATTTCATGCTTTACTGTTTTCTCATAGTTTTTCTTATTTGTTTTTCCTGATTAAAAAGTGGTTTTTATTTATAAGCAGATAATAACATGGTGATTTACTGTTATAAGCAATAACATGGTGATTTAATGTTAGATTAGAATTACTTTTCACTTTCATATTCAACTAAACTTTTTATAAATGAATATGATTGAAAATTTCTGTCAAACCAAACTTTTATGAATATTATTGCAGATTTTAAAAAAGGATTTAAGCCATTAAATAGCTACCTATTTTCTCAAATTTACTCGTATGATACGTGTACAAAACTTATTATTTATATCATACAGATACTTTTTTTATTTTTTATTTTACCAGTAGCCGGTATACTGGTAAAACCGACTAACATTGTACCAAACTGTGACTTGTATTATTTTTTTATTTTTAATTATCTTAAATAATGATGTGTACAAACTGTGTTATTTAATACCCTTCTATATCATTTCATCAAACAAAAAAAACGCAACATATTTATTTTCCCCAAAATCACACATAAAACCTCATTTATGAAACATCCAAATTAACCCAAACCATGTACAAGATAACCATTGTTGTTCATCATGAAGGCACTTTTTTATGATCCTTTGATTTATAACGACAATGATATTGATGTTGTTGAGAATGTCGATTTGGGTAATTACAACTACGAAAGGCTGTTGAAGATAATCAAAGAATGTTGTGTTGTATTTCGGTGCTTTTAAACAAGATGTTGGTAAACATTTGAAAACTTTAAGGAATGATAATGAGTTAGCCAATTTTGTCAAATAAGCTTTTGAAAATGGTTGCAAATTTGAATTGTGTGTTGAACATGATGTTATAGCTGAGGGTGTAACTGCTAGTGAGGAGGTAGTAAATGATGAAATTGAAATAGAAGATATATCTGAATTTGTTGGTTCCGAACAAGTAGTTGAAGAAGATGTAGTTATTCCAAACATAGGACTTAATGACAGATTTCTAAACAAGTTAGTTAATTATAAGTACATTAGTGATAAAGATGTTGGGGCTAGCTTAGGTATAAATTCTAGTAGTTCAAGAGATGTTGAAGTTGAGGATAGTTCTGTTGATAACATATATAAAGTGAAAGAAGGGGTTTCCTATCATGTTTATTATCCTAATTTACCATGGAATCAAATGATACCATCATAGGGCATAAAATTTGAGCACCCAGACCAGGTTAAAGATTGTTTGATCAATTATGGGTTGCTCATGGATATCAGTTATAATATAGAAGGAATGATTATAGGAGTATTGCAGTTTTGTGAAAGAAGGTAGGTGTTCTAACAAGAAAGGAAAACAAAAGGTAGATGAGAACATATGTACACCTAACTCCAAGTCTATGAGCAAAGCCAAGCAGATCAAGTCATCCAAGTCTAAGTCTAAGTCTAACTCACCTAAGACGCCTGAGTTACCCAAGACACCAAAATCATCGAAGACACCTAAGGTCACACATAATACTGATGCTTCACAGAAAGGTTGATCATTTAGGTTATGGACAGGATGGATGCTAAATGAGGCAAGTTTCCAAATAAAAATCTTGATTCCTACTCACACATGCTTAAGAAATTTTGATTTGAGGACATTGGTTACTTACAAGTAGATAGCAAAGCAATTTGCAGAAGAAGTGTAAAACATCCTAGGATTAGTTATAGGCTGATGAAAGTGGATGTTAGAGAGAAGTATTTGATTAATGTAAGTGTTGGTCAGTGTTAAAGGGCAAAGCAAATGGCAGTTTATGATCATGAAGGAGGACACAAAGACCATTATGGAAGGCTATGAGATTACAGAGAACATATCTTGGCCACCAACCCTGGTTCTTCAGTTCACTTGGATGTAGACACTATGGATGATGAGAAAACTCAGTTCAAAAGGATGTACATTTATTGCAAAGGTATAATTTTTTTACAAAGTTTAAAACATTCTAAATTATGTATGTTATACATTCTAAATTTTATCTGTTTTATTACATAGCTATGAAAGATGGGCGGAGAGGATCATGCAGAAGAGTCATGAGACTGGATGGCTGTTTTTTGTATGCCACTTGCAGAGGTGAATTGTTGACAGCTATGAGAAGATATGCTAACAACCAGATGTTTCTAATGGCTTAGACAGTGGTACACATTGAAAACTCTAAAAATTAGTGTTGGTTTCTTCATAACTTGTCTCAAGACTTTAACCTTTCTATGGGAGCATATTTGAAAATCCTTTCATATGGTCATAAGGAAAGTTTTATGTTACTATCTTATTTATTATTAACTTGTGCACAACATTCTTATTATAAACTTGTGCACAACAGGGTCGGATTGAGGCAGTTAGAAGATTTCTACCACATGCTGAGCATAGACTGTGTGCAAGGCACATTTGTCTAAATTTTAAAAAGAAATAGAATGGACTCCACTACAAGTCTTTGTTCTCGGGTGTTGCATCAACTACATTAGAGGTATAGTTTAAACATAAAATGGAACTAATAAAAAACATTGACCCACTTGCTTTTAACTGGTTAATGGAAAAGGGAGCCTAAGACATGGTATACAGCTTATTTTTAAATGGCTAGGTCTTGTGATGCTTTTGGAAATGGTGTCTCAGAATCATATCATAGTGCTATAGGATTTGCTAAAAGTAAACCTATTATTACAATGTTAGATGAAATTAGGGTATGCTTAATGCAAAGACTAGTTGCTAAAACTCAAAAAGCTATGAACTTAGATGATATTATATGTCCTTCCAATAGAAAAGAGATAGAGAAACTGAAAGAAAGCCAAAGGTTTTGGGTTGTTTATACTAGTATATTTTAAGAATATGAGGTTAGGAAAGCAAATGAGGGATTTAGGGTGAATTTGAGTATAAGAACATGTACTTGCAAGTGGTTGAATTTATCTGGCATACCTTTTGTTCATGCAGTGACTGCATATAATTTCCTTAATCTAGATGCTACTATTGGAGTGTCTAATTGGTTTAAAAAACAGATGTGGGTGGATATTTATAGTCATTTTATTAGACCGATTGGTAGTAGCTTAATGTGGGTAAAGTCTGCCAATCCACTACCACTGCCCCTCAAGAAGAGGACATGCCATGTAGGCGTAGGAAGAATAGGATAAAACATGCAACTGAGAATGTTTATGAACTCTCTAAGACTGGTAGACACATGACTTGTACAAACTGTTAGGGGAAAGAGCATAACAAAGTAAGATGTTACAACCAACTGTAGGAAAACCACATGTGTGTAATAGGGAGTGAATTCAAAATTTTATAATGAATATAACAATTAAAGACACAAATTAGTTTATCAGATAAACATCCAGCGAAAGATATTTATAAAATCACTTTTATTACAAATTTGTTTTCCTCCCACTGAACCGTTTATACATTCATACTGATTAATCATGTAATAAATCAAACACGTAAATACACTTTATGCAACAGCAATACAACTATAGATGATCTAATCTATCCTGCTTAATCTACACTGTTAATGTAAATAATGTCTAAAAACTTTATTTACATTTTTACAAGTTCTCTACGTTCTGTTAATGACAAAATGTAAAATCGTCTTACGCAAAAGTTTACGTAAACAAGTTTTTAGTCGTAAAATTCTATTTCAACACAACATCACTTAAGGTATGAATAATGATTATTAAAGTTGTTCAAGTAATGATCAAAGAAATTTTTTTTCATACATTTTACAATTTACAAAGAACTAGACATTCTCCAAACATCATGCAAACCATTTTAAATAAATGGAAAATGGTTCAAATAAATTCAAATTTTGATTTAAGCTTCTAGAAGCCTAATCTTGAAAGATTTTGGTAAGATTTGCAAGAAACCATAAAAACACAAAAACTAGTTGTCCGTTGTACGGAAGGTTCCCTTATCAATAACGGAACCGTCGCAACATGGAGGAGCAGAGTCTGGTTCCTTGCATATAGTTAGAAGCTCATTTCTTACATTTCAAACTACTTTTTTCTATCATTTTTCTCTACATAATTACAGCATCTTTTACCCGCTTTTCTTTGATCATTACACTTGTTTAATCTCATTTAAAGTGATCAAATCTTTGATTCACTTTGAGCACAAGTCAAGAACAAGAGTTATCTTATTGATACAAGTTCTTATAGTCTAATTATCATTGTAGTAGCATTTGTTATATCTCTTGTGTAGATCTATTTCATAACCTTCAATCTTGTTAGTTAGTTAGTTATATCGGATTAGTATTTGTGCAACTCAATAAATCTGGGTAATGGACTTCTCTGATGAAGTAGGCGGAGAGTAATTTGTTGACCCCTACCTGGCTGGATCGAAGCCTCGGTTCTATAGTATTAGCCGCTATCGCGACTCTGCCCCTGTATGCAATTGTGTCTGATAAAAATCTCATATATTATATCTGTTTGGTTAGTATAGCTTGATGAGTCACATTTAAGTTCAGTTATATGTGATGGCAGGAGAGAAGAAGCGAAGCTCCCTGGCTGACGGGCTCCTGGCGAAAATTGAAGCATTGGCTCTGAGGAAATTGGCGATGTTTGAATGGGATCCTCTATCATAAAAGTACTTGTAAGTGAGGGTTAGTATTTAGGTCCTGAAAATACTTGTATGTGAGGGTTAGTATTTGTTTACTAAAAATACTTCTGCATGAGGGTTAGTATTCAGGTCTTGAAATTACTAGTGTGTGAGGGTTAGTATTTCGTCTTGAAAATACCTGTGTATTTGTTTCAGGAGGCTAGTATTTGTGATATGTGTGTGAAAGGTTTAGTTATATCATGAGAAGAACTCAAAATTTAGCTTAGTGTTGGAAAATATTGTAAGTGGTGATTGTATGATTTTCTCCGCTTGTAGAGAGCTTGTTGATATAGTGCATTGAACTACTAAGTCGGATACTCAGGGAGTGGAGTATGGCGAAGAGGAGTTTCGTAGCCAAACCACTATAAATCCTTGTGTCTCGGTTTGATCTTTCCATCTCTCCTTTATTTATCATTACTATACATATTGTTTGTAGTTTAGCTGTTAGTGATTGATTGATCTCATATACCTAGAATCTACAGTTTTAAGACAATAATTTTAAACGGTAAACTATTCAACCCCGCTCCCTTTCGAGTTTCCACAATTGGTAGTAGGAGCCTGGTCACTAAAAGTTTTTTTATATATTATATTTTAAAGCTTGAATCATCTATGGATTCAGATAAATATCTAGAAGGGCAATCTATGCAAAGACCGCCACTTTTTGAAAGTGACAGTTTCATATATTAGAAAAATAGATTCGAGACATATTTAAAATCAAAAGATCTAGATCTTTGGCATGTTATTACCGCGGGTGATTTTCAACCTATTCAAAAGAATCCGGAAACTTATAAAGACGGAATTGTTTCTTATGAAAAATAAAATGATGATCTTAGAAAGAGATTAGCTAAAAACAATGAAGCTAAAATGGTGCTATCCAACGCTTTGCCCAAAAAAGAATACGAAAGACTTTTTATGCGCGAAACGGTAAAAGCAATTTGGAATTCTTTGTTAGTCACCCACTAAGGTAATAGTCAAGTCAAAGATAATAAGATTAATCTCCTTGTTTAATACTACGAACAATTTTCCATTCTGAGAGATGAATCTATTGATATTGACTTTGCCGAATTTAATATTATAGTCACTAGTCTTAAGGCACTTGACGAAAGTTTTTCTACTGAGAATTATGTTAGGAAATTTTTGAGATATCTTCATCCTAAATAAAGGGCCAAGGTCATTGCGATAGAAGAATCGAAAGACATATCATTACTTTCTCTAGACGAGCATACTAGTAATCTCAAAGTCCATGAGATGATAATGGAGAAAGACTCTGAATTAGTTGGAGGCAAAAGAGAGAAAATAAAGTCTCTTACCTTAAAAGCTTAAAAGGAGTCTAGTGATGACGAGAATTCGACGTTCGGAAGTGAGGACGAATAATATGCTATGGCAGTAAGGGACTTTAAAAAGTTCTCTAGGAGAAAAGGTATATTTGTTAGGCAGCCGCGTGACGAAAAGAAATCATTCAAAAAGTATCAAGATGATAGGAAAGAAAGGAAATGATTTAGATGTAGAGATCCAAATCACCTCATCAGAGAGTGTCCAAAACAACTTAGAAACAAGGACCAAAGGGCCTTTGTTGGAGGTTATTACAGCGATAGCGATGAGGAGAATGAAGAAAAAACAAACGACGAGACGTGACTTATGGCTCAATCAACGATGATACTTTACAAAATGAGTACAATAAACTTTGTGAAATTAGCTTAAAAGTCAGAAACATGAACAAATTTTTTAAAAATAAAAATGGACTTTAAGATAACGAAGTTTTTGAGCTAAAAGAAAAACTTAAAAGGCCTGAAAGAAACAAGGTGTGTGACAACGAATGTGAGTTATGTCAGGAGCTTAGAATTGAAAATGAAAATCTTAAAAGTATACAAGCTAAGTTTTTAGTTGAAGCATATAAGTTCACAAAATTTGTAAATAGCACTTGGTATTTAAAAAATATGCTAGGTATTCAAAAACCTTCTGGTGATAAAATGGGTATAGGCTATAATAAAAATGAAGCATCAACAAGTGAAATCAAACAAGTAAAATTTGTGAAATCAACTGAAACAGGCTCAACAAAGGACAGTTCCCATAAAGATGGGGACGGTTTCCTTAAAGATAAGGAATTCGTCGCACCTTCCACAGCTAAAGACAAAACAATGTCGAATTTGAATTCTAAACCAAAATACTTAGTTGTTAATAAAGTTAGAGTACCTATTGCCACTGAAAAGGAAGTCAAACAATTTTATAAACCTTCCTTAAAACCCAAAGTTGGTCTTACAATAAAAAATAATAGGTCAAAAACTCCACCTCCTAGAAAAGCAAAAACTTCTCAAACTTGGTCTATAACCCCGCAACCTAGAAATACTTTTAGATGACAAAGTCATCCAAATCAATATCCCGCAACTTGGAATAAGTTTCCACAAAGTTATGTTTCATGGGGAATGTGTCTTGCGTTTCAACATCCTAACCAAATGCAAGAGATATTCAATGCTAACATTTTTTGACCTATGAGATATTAGGGAGCAAATGTGATGTGTCGTTGTGCGTAGGTGATATTTATTATCAAGTTTTACTATTTATATTTTGCCGACTTTACCTAAAAATAACACTGACGGGCAATGTACCCGATCAGATGTAGGTTAGGTGGTAAGTAGGGTGTCGATCACTAAAAGCGAGTGTTAATACTTAAGTCTACCAGTATTTTAGTTATCTAAGTTAGTCCTATTTATTATATGTTATACCTAAGTTAAACCTAAACTAACGCAAAAGGGGGTTTCAGTCTGAGAGACTGACACGAGTTTTGGTTTATCTAGACTGAGATTGGGCGATTAACATACACAAGCTGACAATTAGAAGATAGAGAAGCGGTCAATCCTATTGTAAGGAAACGTACTAACCATATTTAATATAATAAAACACGGGTTTTAGTTTATAAGTGCAATGATTGTCTTATCTCGTTGTTGATATATCATTCCTAGATTTAGGCGGTACTTCTTCCGAAAACCTAGACATGGCAATCCTGTCACAATTAACCACATCCGCATAAAGTACTCATGGTTGATTATAATCTATCTTAGAAGACAATAATGGTGATCTTATTGAATCCTAGCTCATCAAGAATTTACTAACTTACTGCTTAACGACTCTTTATATACTAGTAGTCCACTGTCCAGATCTTTACCCAAGAAATCAGAGCGTCATTTGTTGATCCTAGGTCACCTGCTAGTCCAACTTGTTCACTAAACCAACGGCAAATACATGTCAACATTTGTACTCCTATCATTCTAGATATAGAGAGCTATCCTGGCATCTTGCAGATATGGAGAGCTATCCTGGCATTTTGCTAACGCTCTATTTATATTCCTAGATCCAGTTGAATAATATGTCGAATACTTAAGCACATAAACGAGTATAAATTGATAAACATAAAACAACACACAACGAATAAGATGCAATCGAAATAAACATAAACCAAACGTTAAATTATCATAACCATGGCTAATACCTAAAGGTATTAGCCAATAACCATTGTAACGGATACAAATATCATAGATGAACAATTAAGGTAAATAAAACTATAAAGCACGATACCAACAACCGAACGCGTATTTAGAGTATAAGAATTTACAAGGGTTTCCTATGGATTGAATAGCGTTGCAAGACCTTCTTGGCTTCTTCTCTTCTAAAAGCCAAACCTGGTAGTTAATGCCTTCTTCCCAGTCTTCGGTATATTTTTGCACACTGAAATTCGTCATTAGGGTTCGGTATTTATAGCCTTTGGAATTAAGTCGATACGATGTATTGGATGAGTTCAATACGGCGTATTAGGGTTTCTTGGAGTGGAGACCACGATTATAATATTTCAATACTTGATTTTCGATACAGCATATAGGGTCTTCTGGATACGGCGTATTGGTCTTCATATCTTCGTGGTTGCTTGTGAAGTCAAGGCACAGATACGCCGTATCTTCTTGTTGGATACGACGTATTGGATGTCAAAACAATAGACTTCATGATTTCTTCGTTTAAGCTCAAAAATGCGTACCTTTTAGTTAAACTTTTCCAATTTCTCCATATTTACCGCAAATAACAAATATAAACGATTTAGTACCAATTCATGCATAATTAATGTAAAACGAGCAATTTAGATGGGATAAATGATGCTATAAAAGTAACGTTATTTGATGTCATCAAATATCCCCCCACTTGAATCCTACTTGTCCTCAAGTAGACTTTTAAAAAACTTAAGAAAATGTATCCTAAACCAAGGTTTGAGATTTTTCCTTTAAGCAATATTTTTGTTTTATTACTAGCACACAATCAAAGACCTCACGAATAGGGAAAATGAAAACACTCAAATCACTCAACTAATCTATGCGGTAACATTTAAGTAATTTGCTCAATTGCTCGGTCGTGACGAGTATTCTATCATAAGCTTGGCAATGATACACATCTCCACCACTAAAGCTAAGGAGTAACAAGTCTAAAAAGGTAAATTAGGTTAAGGTTTAAGGGTTTGATCATTCTTTTCAATCTCTATCGATACTAATATTCCAGAAAAGGCGACAAAATGACAAATGCACGCCCAAATCTATGACCGCAACACTTCCCATTGCTCAGTCCTTAACTCGAATAAGCTAAAGAATAAGATCAAGTAATCTTTACCAACAGTAGTAAACCAACAAGGCCGACAAAATCATATATACACATCCAAATCCATAGAATAGACATACATGATTGCTCAGATCCCCATTCGAGTAAAACCAAATGTTAGGATGAAGAATGATGTAGGGTGGGGGATAACTAATCATTTCCCAATAGTAATACACCAACAAGGGCGACAAAATTACACATACACAAACAAATCCATTCATGAGACACATGTGATTGCTTAGTCCCTTATTCGAGCAAACCAAAGGTTGGGGATTAATCATGGGGAAATTGGTGTAAATATAAAACAAAATAAATAGATTAAGTCTAAACAGATAACGAATAGTGTTGCTAGCTACTTTTTCCGACCATACCCATAAAAAGACATAAATTAAACAACTCATGCTTCTCATGAAAACAACCTTAGTTGGTGTTCCCGTAACATCCAACTCTCAATCATCCATAATATATATACTATACAACAATACTGGCGAAATCTACCATACACTAGTTGGTTTAGATTTTGGCCAACTAGAAATAATATACAACAAAACTTTACATCATTGGTTTATAACACGTACCAACGAATAATCGACCCTCATAAATAATTGAATCGGTTAAGCTTAGACGAACCGATTATCTCACAAACCTCACTTTTTTCTCTCTATCTTATTTTTTGTATTTTTTTGTTTTTTCGATTTTTTTAACATAAACTAATAAACTGAATAAATGTGTATTTTTCACCACTTCACAAAATGATAAATCTGATTAACTAATATCCGATCATACTTGTGAAAGTAGTAACTACACGAGTACTAAGACAAACTACTTTCACATTCCCAATTGCATTGTGCAATTTTTTGACCTAACCATAGATAGAAAATATGCATTGCGATAGGAAATACAATACTTTACACAAAAGCAACTAGCAACCGATTAAGGACTTAATCTACAGGGCAGGCTAAGGTGTAAGGGTGTAAAGAAACATAATTTGGTGTAAGAAAAGAAAGGAATGACTCAGTAGGTGTTTCTAGGGGTATCTTACTCTAAAAATGAGAGTAAACAAAGGGTTTATACGGGGGTTAACTAACCAATGTAGTTAGTTAACATCACAACATGTATAGGTTTTTTTGTGTAATCCTAGAAATTTACCAATTTAGAAAGGTGACTCCATCTATTTAAAATAGTGCTTATTATTGTGGTCTCGAGTATATATACCAAGCCAAGTTTTAAAGTTTACTATAGTTACCGGCACACTCATATTTTTGTGGAATTTTGGGTAAAAATTGGGAAACGGATAAATAGCTTTGCTTCAAAATGTTTGAGTGTTCTTAACATATAAATAGCTTTGCTTGAAAATCGACTTGGAGCCTGACGAATTGATATAAGATAGCGGATGTACAAAGCACATGACAAACAACGAAAGTCTTTTCTCAACCTATCAAGCATACAATGGAGTTAACGTCATTTTTGTAGTAGTAACTTGCGTGGAAAAATCATTGGCAAATGAAAAAAATTTCATGACTGCTAAATATTGTGGAACAACAAGTATGATTTAGAACTTGCTCAGATCTAACTTTTATTCCACTTGAGAGAACAAGGATGTTGAAAATACTAATGCTGAAATTAATGCACTTGCTGAGATTACTGAAGCGGAAGAAAGAGCAGCTAGAAGAAATGTTGTTGAAAGGGTTCTTGAGGAGGCGAAAAGGACGACAATTTACAATTAGAGAGGACCAGCTAATGGACGGGAGTTTACAAAAAGGACGCCAACATACCTAAGTCATTTTACGCTCACCCATTTCCGCTCCCAAGAAGAAAGAATTATGTAACCGTTCAAAATGAGATAGGACTCCGTCTGGGGCTTTAAACAACGACATATAATACGTAGGGAGGGATCCTAAAACCGATTTCAAAAGGGTATGTCTACCTTCCACCGATAAGGATTTAGCTTTCCATTTTGAAAGTTTGATTGTAACCTTTTGAATAACCTCATTCTATGAATTGATACACGCCATATTACCAGCCACTTTCACACCGAGATACGTAAATGAGAGATTATTTGCCAAACAACCAAAGCTATTAGCCATACTTTGAATATCCAAATAATGAACCCCCAAACCATAAAGACTATTTTTGTGCACGTTAACTTTCAAACCGGACACAAAAAAGAACCAATGCAACATCGTCATCAACACGTTTACATTGGAACTATACCACTTACCATTGAACATAGCATCATCACATAAAATAGATGCGCGATAGGAACCAAATCATTTTTTCCAACAAGAATAGGTACAAACATACCTCTATTAATAACCCGTTGAAATGCCACAAGAAGACTCTCCATCACAAGGATGAATAAAAAGGATGAAAGATTCTCTTTGTCGTAAACCTCTATGAAATAAGAATTCGTCAGTTGACGAACCATTAACCAAGACCGAAGCTTTTGAAGAATGAATGCAACCATGAATCCACCCTCGCTATTTACCATCGCTTCATTTTCTTCGCAACATCTAGAATCTTAAACAATCAAAAACCAACACAACATAACACCATGAAGGATACGAAAGTATTATGTTTTCTTACAAAATAGACCAAACCAATCGCCCACCAGTTCAATTATAACGGAAAAGCCAAAACCAATCGGTTTAAATCAAAACCCGATAAAAGTGATGAACCTATTTTTTCTTTTGGTGCAACGAGTTGACAATGCGGTTTAATATAATGTTATGTACATGAAAAGTAACAATCGAATATGAAACTCGGTAGCTGATAAGATGGAAGCTAGTTCTTTGTGTGCTTCTTTTCGTAGGCCAATTCGGGATGGGGTAGAGAGATAGCAGTGGATGGGTATCCTTCACGTTATTGATTCGGTTACTTTATCCTCGTCGTCCGACAGATGGTCGTGTGATCTTAATGGTGAAGGTACGTTTCGTGTCAAAGATATTCGGTTAGTTCTTGATGATATTGATCTCCCTGCTTTGAGTGTAGAAACGCGGTGGGTCAGATATGTTCTAATTAAAGTTAATGTGTTTGCTTGGCGGGCTCGCCTAGATCGGCTTCCTACTCGCCTTAATCTGAGTAAAAGGGGTATCTTGACGAATTCCATTGCTTGCCCGATTTGTGATTCGGCTCAAGAAGATGTTCACCATTTATTTTTTGGTTGCACGATGGCAAAAGATCTTTCGTCTTTGATTTGTCGATGGAGGAATCTCCTATGGACAGCAATGGTTTCTTTTTCAGATTGGGATGCTTGGTTTCTTTCAACTCGGCTTTCGTCTAAGCTTAAATCTTTATTGGAGGGTGTTTTTCTTACAGCGTGGTGGTCTATTTGGTCCTTTCGGAATAGGCTCCTATTTGATGATGTTCCTCCAAGGCGTTCAAGGATCTTCGACGACCTAGTCTCTTGTTCTTTTAATTGGTGCACTGACTCGCGCAAACCAACCCCTCTTTTTATGTATCAATAAGTAAATATAAATATAAATACACAACAAAGGATTAGAATTCGCGAGTGCAAGAAAACCGGAAGCAGTATAGAGTGTTCCCGGGTCGTTATGTCCCAACGAGGCTAGAAATGGATTATCGAAGAACGATTGATGATTGGTGTTTGAATGTAACAAGGAATGTTTGTGAATTAATACTGAAAGCAAATGCACATAAAAATTAAACAAGAACATAAACTAGAATAAGCATAAAAGCTAGAAATAGCAAAAACACTTAAAACTTTTACGCAAAGGCACAAATAAGCTCTAATTAGCTTAAGACAGACAAATAAGCTAATCTAAATCTAAATAAGCAAATTAAGCATGCAATTAAGCTAAATTAAACAAGAGAAACACAACAGTACTAACAACAGTACTACCAGTATTAACTACCAGTACTAACTTAAAGTTAGTACTGCTAGTTATAAGTTAGTACTGTTAAGTTAAGGTTAGTACTGTTAGCCTTAACAAAACACAATTAAACAGGAAATAAGCAAATAAGCTAAAACAGGAGGTTAACTACCCAAAATAAGCACTTAAGCATAAGAATAAGCAACCAGAATGGACTATAATGATAAATAAGCTAGAAAACTAAAACTGATTAACTCTTAAAATTATTTTGAAAAGACAAATAAGTTCTACTGAAAACAGTACACTAAAATAAGCTTAATCTACTCTAAAAATCTAAAGAAATCTTAAACAAGCTGAAATAATAAGCTGATAAGCTAAAATGACCTGTCAGTACTAACAGTTTTAACTGACAGTACTAACTTGGAGTTAGTACTGCTAGTGTTAGTTAGTACTGCTACCTTTGAAATCCAAGAAAATGAACTAGCAGTACTAACTTGGAGTTAGTACTGCTTGTTCAAAACAGCCTTTAACTTTTCCAAAAATCATTTTTATTTCAAACTAATTAAAAACAGATTATCAAATAACAAAGTAAAACACTTATAAGCAATTTTCAATCCATAATAAGCACTTAAATAAGCATGAATTAGTCTAGCAGTATAAACTTAAAACCAACAGTTGTATTAAATAAACTAGCAATTCTGCAATAGACAAGTAAAGTAAGAAATAGAGAGACTTACTACACCCTTGCTCAAAACAGGGTCAAACAATGAATCTACAAGCTCTAGCTTGCATAAAGCAAACTAGTGAGAGTCCATAAGCCCATCCAGAACTGGCTTATCATCCAATAAAAAAGCTGTGGTGTATTGAGAGTGATTTTTGTGATTTTCTCTTAACTACTTAACTTTTTAGTTTTACTTAATGAAAACAGCTTATAAATAAGCTGTACTGATAGCTTTTTGAAACACAAAACAATATAAGTAAGAAACTTAACACTTGAATTGTAGATTATTCTTAAAAACTCATCTTGCATTAAAACTTGAACAATTATTATCTAACAAAAAATTATGCATTACAGTTACATCAATATTAGTTGTTGTACATGCATGGTTTCTGTTATGAAAATGTAATTGGTCATGTTACGAATGTTGGCAAATCCGCACAACCAAGGACCGGTTCAAAGAAACTCGATTTAACCTTACAAATGAGAGGTAAGGTAATCTTTGTATAATTACATGTACGAGCCAGCCCACTATGGTTTGGAATTCAAAGTACACAAAAAGATAAACTTTTTTCCTAAACCGGTGACACACAATTAGAGTGGCATTGTGTGAAATTAGGGGATGAACTTGCTCAAAAAGAAGTCTCATCATTGTGGAAACTACACAATTATCATGACTTCGATGAGAGCTAGATACTACAACAGTATTCATAAGCCTATGTCAAGTAAGCACCCATTTTGCTTTCTCTTAAGCCTAACCTTAGCCCCATAGCTACCTTCTAAGTCAACTTGGCCTCTCAAGTTGTTCATCGACACTTATTCTGGATAGCGATGAGATTTCTGCACTCGTTGAGTTTAAATCTAACATCTGGTATGCATAGTCATGCATTTGGATATATTAAAGACATGAAACTCAATTTTTATATATTTGTTAATGTCACGGGTAGATACAGTGATTCTTGGCATCTATTTCATTAAAGGAAACTTGAATCTATTAGGGACATCATTTGGATTGAACTTTGAAGTTTCGAGGACCATGCCAGAAGCTAAGAAGCAATCTCTAAAACTATAAAAACTTCAAAAAAATCCATGTGAATCAAACCATATTTTGTGATGCGTTGACAAATTGACGTGAGAGATTAGCAAAGAACTTTTTTGAAAAAAATGATAACTATAAAACTTTGTCAAAAATGAGAAAACAAATCTAATTAACATTAAACAAACTAAAATTAAAGGAAATTTTTTTTATCCCAATCAGCTGACATTTTATAAAGTTAACCTAAGGAGATGCTAAGTTACTTGATATGGAGTTACAAAAACTGGAATTTGCATCTAGAGGTTTACAACACCAATCTGTCCACTTCAAGCAAGATATTATATAACTGGAAGGAATCTGTTAAACAACGATGGTTAGATTAATGATTTAACTGTGAATCGGGGAGAACATGTCCACTTTGATATGGTGAAAAACAGTTTCATATGTACTGAGAGTATGGCCTTTTTCGGATCTCATGCAGAACCAATATAGGATAAAGTGGAAACATGTGCACATCAACTAAAAAACCATATAAAATCACGACATTTCTCATAAGTTCTTTGGTCATTTTGTAGTAATTGGTTTAATGAAGTTATGTTGTTTTACATTTACAAAAGAACAGTGTTTCTATTCCTTAAAATAAGCCAAATCTAGCAAATTTGATTTGTACCATTATGTAATCATTTTAAGAGTCTTTTTTTAAACTAAAACAATATGTTATCTATTACATGATATTTGGTTTGAAAGAAAGTAAATGT
Organism: Tanacetum coccineum; assembly: GCA_026074375.1. Classification (NCBI taxonomy): domain Eukaryota; kingdom Viridiplantae; phylum Streptophyta; class Magnoliopsida; order Asterales; family Asteraceae; genus Tanacetum; species Tanacetum coccineum. The sequence continues at coordinate 50,675 of BQNB010017858.1, forward strand.
GAGGTTTAATGACTAAAGTCTTTGGACAGTTCAAAATATTTTAGCGTCTATCTTTTGGTATTCAATAATTGAATTTGAACAACAAATCGAACAATTAAACTAGCCATATATATATACTCCATTCTATTGTCTTCACTGATTACACAATGCAAATGATATATAACCCGACGATATAAACCACTATGTATAAATATCCTTAGGAAAATCTTAATTTTTTTTCATGATCAATGGTGAGAAAGTATCATTCGTACCATAATCGTATACATTTATTGTATATTTGTATTGTTCTAGAAGAATACAATAATTTTGGAACGAAATGTGACGGGTTACTCTATATTTTTATGCACGTGTTAGGCAATCAACCTCTTCTTTTGAGTTCATTATCTTTCACTCTTATTTGTATTCAAGTGCGACAAGGTTAAATATAAATATTCATGTTAGACATAGTTATAGATAACTCCCCATGATAATTTGTAGTCGTAGTTGGTACCAATTATTTTTTAATTTACCCATTTGAGAGCATGGTCATAGTGTCACTTTTATTTTGACAGCCTTCATATTAACAATCTATTTAAGTTAGGTTTTTTTTGGCGTTACGATAATGAAAGTTAGTTATGGATTTAATACTTTTTAAAATTACTTACACAAACTTAATTTATTCATTTGAGTGTCCTCGGTCAAAACTAAATAGACATAACTCTTTCAAAATCAACAATTCTTTCATTGTGAACAAAGCCCGTGCATCTTAATTTATTCATTTGAACGCCCTCTATTAAAACTGAGTGTAATAACTTAATACACAAAAAATCTCTCAAAACCAACGATTCTTTCTTTTTGAATAAAGCCCGTGCATCGACACCATAACACCAACACCAAAAAAACCCAGGTAAAACCACTTTTTTGGCTCCATCATTTTTATTTTTTCTATTTTTTTAAAAACAAATTAAATATTTAATCATTTATTAAAATTACAAATTACAATAAATAAAAAAAATTAAAAAACTATTTCTTATACCCATCTCTCTTTCTTCTTCATCTCTCTCTCTCTGTCACACAAAACACACACACAAACACTCGATCAAAACACACACTTCACACACACACAGAGAGTTAATCAAAACACACACACACCAACACAAACACTCACTTTTTAAAAGATAAAAAAGAAAAAAAAGAAAAATGGTGTGTTATGGCGTGATTGTGGCAACGCAGCCACCAACGGCGTCCCCCCATTTCACATTCCGGTGTCATAACGCCGGAAACGGCGTTGCCACGTAGCAACGGCGTGATGACACCAAAGGCTGTAATAACTTAATACACAAAAAATCTCTCAAAACCAACGATTCTTTCTTTTTGAATAAAGCCCGTGCATCGCATAACTACAATATATAAAGTAGACCATTTAGACCCAATCAATCCAGTGCTAGATCATGCCCTATATGTAGGGCTCTAAGCGAATTAGACGAACATAGATAAAACATTGTTATGCGCGTTTGTTTAATTTTAACCAGACAAATAAACGAACACGATTGATTAAATAACATTGCTTGAACTCATATTAAATCTCACATTATTTCATTACACGTTCACTACGCATTAAACTACTTGCGAACGTCTTTCAAACCCAACCCCCCAGATATGAACTTATATGATGCTTCGTAGAAGTAAAAGATCAATTTTTCCCAAAAACAAGCCCGGTGGGTCCTCCTTATTAAATTGGAGGCTTCAAGAGGAGTACCCCATGCTTTAAGAATTGTACAAAAATAAATGGCATAAGCTAATAAGAGCATCAATGATAAAACTCAATTGATCTCAAAATCTCAATCCAAACCGTTTACAACTGTTGGTCATCTCATAACATTTCATATTTGTTTGCTCATAACAGATACATGGCTCCTTTCATCTCCTTACCATTAAATGCCTCAAGTCATTAAACCATGTCCATTTGATCCTATAAATAACAAAATCTGCATGATATTACCACCTACACTTTAAAATCAATACTACGACTGAATAATATGTCAAAACAACAAAAGGGCTAACCACGTACCTGCAGCCTGGACCAGCTGAAGGAAGGCGATGAGGCTCCCGTAGTGGTGATGATTTGCATGAAATGGGATGTCCATACTATAAACGGGAGATACCTTAGCACCGACTTTGTTGTTTCACATGAGAAGGTAAAATAAATACATATTTTTTCATCATTTCAAGTATGGCCTGCCTGTAACATAATGTTTTTGCAGGAAAATGTGATGTCCATACTATAAACTGGAGATACCTTTAAACCTACTTTGTTGTTTCATATGAGAAGGTAAAATCATTTCAACTGATGGAATTTGAGAACATCCAACCTAGAGACAAAAAGTATTTCATTGGTAAACAATTATTATCTAACAAAAAATTATGCATTACAGTTACATCAATATTAGTTGTTGTACATGCATGGTTTCTGTCATGCAAATGTAATTGGTTATGTTACGAATGTCGGCAAATCCGCACAACCAAGGACCGGTTCAAAGAAACTCGATTTAACCTTACAAAAGAGAGGTAAGGTAATCTTTGTATAATTACATGTACGAGCCAACCCGCTATGGTTTGGAATTCGAAGTACACAAAAAGATAAACTTTTTTTCCTAAACCGGTGACACACAATTAGAGTGGCATTGTGTGAAATTAGGGGATGAACTTGCTCAAAAAGAAGTCTCATCATTGTGGAAACTACACAATTATCATGACTTCGATGAGAGCTAGATACTACAACAGTATTCATAAGCCTATGTCAAGTAAGCACCCATTTCGCTTTCTCTTAAGCCTAACCTTAGCCCCATAGCTACCTTCTAAGTTAACTTGGCCTCTCAAGTTGTTCATCGACACTTATTCTGGATAGCGATAACCTTAGCCCCATAGCTACCTTCTAAGTTAACTTGGCCTCTCAAGTTGTTCATCGACACTTATTCTGGATAGCGATGAGATTTCTGCACTCGTTGAGTTTAAATCTAACATCTGGTATGCTTAGTCATGCATTTGGATATATTAAAGAGATGAAACTCAATTTTTATATATTTGTTAATGTCACGGGTAGATACAGTGATTGTTGGCATCTATTTCATTCAAGGAAACTTGAATCTATTAGGGACATCATTTGGATTGAACTTTGAAGTTTTGAGGACCATGCCAGAAGCTAAGAAGCAATCTCCAAAACTACAAAAACTTTAAAAAATCCATGTAAATCAAGCCATATTTTGTCATGCGTTGATAAATTGACGTGAGAGATTAGCAGAGAACTTTGTCAAAAATGAGAAAACAAAACTAATTAATATTAAACAAACTAAAATTAAAGAAACTTTTTTTTATCCCGATCAGCTGATATTTTATAAAGTTAAGCTAAAGGAGATGCTATAGTTACTTGATATGGAGTTACAAAAATTTGAATTTGCATCTAGAGGTTTACAACACCAATCTGTCCGCTTCAAGCAAGATATTATATAACTGGAAGGAATCTGTTAAACACCGATGGTTGGATTAATGGTTTGGCTGTGAATCGGGGTGAACATATCCACTTTGATCTAGTGAAAAACAGTTTCATATGTACTGTACATTAAGAGGTATGGCCTGTTTCCAGATCTCATGCGGAACCATATAAATAAAGTGTAACCTGTGCACATCAACTGAAAAAACATATAAAATCACGATAAATTTTCTAATAAAATTCTTGGTCATTTTTGTAGTAATTGGTTAATGAAAGTTCTGTTGTTTTTACATTACAAAAGAAACAGTGTTTCTATTCCTAAAAAAGCATATCTACAAATTTAATTTGTACCATTATGTAAGACATTTCAGAGTCTTTTTTTTAACTAAAAAATATGTTATCAATTACTTGATCTTTGGTTAGAAAGAAAGTAAATGTGAGTTAATGACTAAAGTCCTAAGGACAGTTCAAGATTTTACGTCTATTCTTTTTGTATCAATAATTTAATTCAACAACAAATCGAACAATTAAACTAGCCATATATATATACTCCATTCTATTGTCTTCACTGATTACACAATGCAAATGATATATAACCCGACGATATAAACCACTATGTATAAACATCCTTAAGAAAAGCTTAACTTTTTTTTCATGATCAATGGTGAGAAAGTATCATTCTTACCATAAAGGATATATATGTCTCTTAAAAATTTTGTTTTGCAAGTACATGAAGCCTTTTTTGTATACATTTATTGTATATTTTTATTGTTGTAGAAGAATACAATTTGGAACGAAATGTGACGGGTTACTCTATATTTTTATGCACGTGTTAGGCAATCAACCTCTTCTTTTGAGTTCATTATCTTTCACTCTTATTTGTATTCAAGTGCGGCAAGGTTAAATATAAATATTCGTGTTAGACATAGGTATAGATAACTCCCCATGATAATTTGTAGTCGTAGTTGGTACCAATTATTTTTTAATAGATCCATTTGAGAGCATGGTTATAGTGTTGCTTTTATTTTGACAACCTTCATATTAACAATCGATTTAAGTTAGGTTTTTTTTTTTTTTTGGCGTAAAATAATCAAAGTCAAGTATATGGATTAATACTTTTTTAAATTACTTACACAAACTTAATTTATTTCATTTGAGTGACCACGGTCAAAACAAATAGACTAACTCTCTTCAAAATCAATAATTCTTCGTTGTGAACAAAACCCGTGCCATCTAATTTATTCATTGAACGCCCTCGAACAAACACTGAGCGTAAATAACTATAATAACATAACTCTCTCAAAACCAACGATTCTTTCTTTGTGAACAAAGCCCGTGCATCACATGGGCCATTTATAGGGATGGCTATTCACAACCAGAATCACAATATATAAAGTAGACCATTTAGACCCAATCCAATCTAGTGCTCGATCATGCCCCATATGTAGGGCTCTATGCGAATTAGACGAACACAGAAAAAACATTGTTATGTGCGTTTGTTTAATTTTAACCAGACAAATAAACGAATATGATTGATTAAATAACATTGCTTGAACTCATATTAAACCTCACATTATTTCATTGCACGTTCACTGCACATTAAACTACTTGTGAACGTCTTTCAAACCCAACCCCCCAGATATGAACTTATATGATGCTTCGTAGAAGTAAAAGATTGATTTTTTCTAAAAAAATGATCCCGGTGCATCGCACGAGTCTGAACGCCTCGTATATAATAAACAAAGCTTTTTTTGAAACTTTCCATGTCATTTAATCCACCTAGGCAATGTGCCACATCATATAAGCCACGTCATTAATTCCAGCTGTAGAAAGCCACGTCAATTGAAGAACTAGCATTCCAGAATTGTTTTGGTATTCCTTTAATTTAGTTTAATGAGTTCTTTAATTTTGTCAATTATATTTATTGATGCATTAATTGATATGAATAAATCTTGTATCACCTCAAATAATTTCCATGTATGTCATAAGTTTTAAATTTCAAAGAGGTCAACGAGCTTTTTATTCTCAAAAGATTTTGTATTTCAATATCTTCATTCTCAATTTCTCATTTTACTTGCTCGGTTTCTGTTTTTCTTCGTGATTTCAAAAAGTTAATTATGCCTTCCGTTTGTATTTTTCTTTCAGGAATTGAGATGGTGATTTATTGTGTTCACTATCATGTGTTTGATTATACTTTGAGATGGTGGCTTATTTGGATTGTCTCCTTACAACCCATGACTTTTGTGTTTTCTGTTGATAGTATCTACTTGTAATCTGATGTTTTAGTGGTTCTTTCTATATCTTTGATTAATCATATTTTATGTGTTTATAATTGTAGGTCTGTGGGAAAAAATGGTGCTTGATGAAGTGCTCAAACGAGTTTGATCAAATGCCACAAAGAAATATATATCAAAGGTATTATTTTATATAAAATCTCAATCATACATTCTCCTTGAAAAATATAGTTTTAACGTCTAACCCCTCTGCGTAAATCATAACAAGAGGCAAATAATATCTCAGTTTCTTGACGGACCTAACTCAAATTCCTTCCTTGATCATATGTATCTTTGTGGAGCAATGGTAGTTAAATTTGTGAAATCTTACTTACAACTAAAATTTATTAGCAAAAGTTTAAAAAAAGACCCAAAATTTAGCATTTGATCAATAAACCAATCATAGTCACATCATTTTTTATCAAAATAAAAAAACCAACTTTTCATTCTATTATTTTAAAACTTAAAATATCACACACGTGGTAATCGTGTACGCAAAACAAAACATAACCAATCGCGACGAAAATAAATCATCTTTCTATAGAGGGGCATTTCTATATACTTTCGACAAATTTTTTTTTTATACATCTGGAAAAAATCACATGAGATTTTATGAAATCAGATGATTTTATGAAGTCACATGTTATTTTTATCACAAATCACATGTGATTGTTTTCATACGTGACTGAAACAATAATATAAAAAAAAAATTCTTCGAAATTATATCGAAGCTGGGATGTCTCCTATGTCTCCTGAAAGAAAAAACAATTCTCGTCGCGATGGTGAATTTTTTGTTCGTATTGACGATTTACGGTTTGTCAAGATATTTTTATTTTAAAAAATAGTAAAAAGTGATTTTTATATTTTGATAAAGAAAAAAACAAATGAGTGGCTATGATTGGTTCATTTGGTCTATGCTAAATTTTGAGTTATATGATTGATCTCAACTCATGTTTATAATATATTTTGGTTTTTATTTGTCAACAGACTTGAAACTAAATGAAGATCAACCTATGTTATGCTAAACTATAGTTACATAATACCAAACAAGTTCACATTCTAATGTTTTTTTTGTTAAATTCTGGGTAAGACGCATGAACACTCCATTTGCGAATTCGATAAATAACAACAATCGTATTATAGAAAACTACCATAGTTTAGTGTTGTATAAATAGTGATTTCTAACATGAACAATTCCAATGAATTCTTACAGATTGGATCATTCCCTATGACCCAAGCAAGCCTGCAAAATGTTTCATATTATGAGCTTAGATACGTATAAGTTACTAATTTTTTTTTTGAACGGCAACTTTATTAAAAGAAAACTAGCAAGGAGCTAGAATTACAAAGAAATTAAAACAGATTTGATTCAAAAGGAGTAGTTTATTTTTTAATGGGTTGAGTTGTGTTGACTCCTAATAAAATGATAGCTTGTCAACAAATGTAATCTTGTACTTACATCTATTATAGATATTAGCACAAGATTATAGAAAGAACATGGACCAACCGGCATAAAGTAGATGTGAGGGAGATGGAAAGTACTCAATGTATGAGATAATTTTGGATTGAACTGGTAGTGATCAAAGGTGATGTTTTAGTATTATAAGGTATAAGCTGCGTATAGCATGACATAATACTTTTGGTTTTATTTGAAAGGTTAACTAACTTAACTTCTAAAAAACCACACCATTTATTGCAAATACTAAAGCTTGATTGCTTAATTATAGAGTGATCTTGAATGATGTTTTACATGGTCTGATTAGAAAATATATTTCCTTTAAAGGAGACAAATGGTGTACTTTGTGTTGCATGTTAGAAAGCTACCAGGAGTACGAAGTGATAAGTCTTACAGCATGGCTTATTTTTCCATGAATCCAAAAAAGATGGTTAGTATTACAATTACCACATATTCATCATTGTGTGCTAAATTGTTACAAAACGTGCTTTCGTTGCATCACTCAGAAGTGTAGTTGGACAATTTTAAAGCAATGTAATTTAAAGGAAGCCATCTAATTTAAGTTTCAAAAATTGATCAAATCTTTGTTTTATTCAATTCAATAAGTTATATATAGCAGATCATGAGTTTCCATTTTGATGGTTGTTTTTATTTTAGATTACTTTGGGATTCTAATAAAATAATAGTATGTAGTAAATTACTTTCGAATTTACTTTTACTTATTTCTTTTGTTTGAATTTATGTTTTTACGAGCAACTTGTTATTAGCAATTTATGTGGGCTTTGGTTGGGTCTTCAATGGGCTATAGGTCAGCTATTTTTGGGGCATGGTCTGTTTTCTCGATATTGTCGTTTAATCATTTTTATCATCCAATAAGTGCTTGCAAGTTGCACATGTTTCCTGGCACAAACTAGAATACATACGATGTTTTCTTTTTTAGTTTCCAACTATGTGTATGCAGTAACATTTTTTAAAATTATGCATATATTTTCTCTTTATTTGCCAATTTTTGCTATTTATATCTAAGGTTAGTTTCTGTTTTTGACATTTCATAAATTTTTGCACACGTTAACTTTTGTTATGTGTTAATCAATGAGGGTGACCCAACGGTAAATGTTTAGTCTTTTATAACGAAAGTGCTTAGAGGCCTTGGGTTCGAACCTTGTGAAGAAAATTAATCCCCCATCTAGACTCATGTTTCTAGAAGACCCATCTAGACACAAACTCACATAAACCCGTGACCCAAACCCGACCCGACTCACCCATTTTACCACCTCTAATTATATTATTAATTTCTATTGTAGTTTACAAGAACAATATATGTTCTTCACGTATCCCCTGTCACACAATGAACTTTCAAATTTAAAGGAAAAACACAAATAAGTATCCCTTCTGTACCAAATTAAAATGACACCCCCTTAACAAAAAAATAAAACTATTCGAAAATACATAAGTTATCACAAAACATACCCCACCTAACTTATATAAAAACAATTTTACTACCATACACTGTAGCAACAAGTTACTCCCACTGCAACACGCGAGTCACATTCTAACTCGTATATAATATAGGGCATAGAGATGCAAATCGGATCCGGTTTTTTAAAACCGGTTTTCCGGTTAGTAGAAAAACCGGTTTTAAAAAAACCGATAACCCCACTGTTAGAGATGCAAATAAATCGGTTAAAACCGGTTTTCGGTTATTAGAAAACCGGTTTTAAAAAAACCGGTTTTTCTAATAACCGGTTTCGGTTTTATCGGTTTTTTTGAAATCGGTTTTTTTCGGTTATAAATGTTCGGAATCGGTTTTTATATCGGTTCGGTTTTTTTCGAAATTTAAAACTTCGAACATTTATTTAATAAACTTGTTAATTATCAAACATTTAATTAAACAATATACCGGAAACATACTAAACAAATACAATTATAAATTTTTATTTGCACCGGAAACATACTAAAAAATACAATCATAACTTTTATTTAAACAATACAATTATACAACTAAAAATATTTAAATACTAATACATTTCGAGCTTCGGCATGGCCATCACCCGAAAATATATTAGTGTACTCAAGTAGTCAAGTATGTCGAGCTTCGGCATTGCCATCACCCGTTATACTCAATCCATTAAATCTTCCAAAAATTCTTCTACATCTACGTGTTCAATATCTAAGTCTTCAAACTCACCTTCATCTAATTCGGTATTCGGAGGTGATATCCCTAATTCAACTTCTTCTCTTGCTATAGTTTCTTCAACGTCTTCTAATATCGGACCTTCCAACGATGTTTCATGTTGTACCCTATCTACTCCGTCCAAATAATCTTTCAAACATACACATACTTCCACGGATTCGGGGGTTAGTCTTGACCTTCTTTCCGATATAATTCTACCGCTAATAGAAAAGGCCGATTCGGAAGCTACCGTCGAAGCTTGGACCGTTAATAAGTCACGAGCCATAGCGGATAAAATTGGAAATTGGATTTCCCTTTCTTTCCACCAAGCCAAAATGTCAAAGTTTGTAAACTCTTCGGGCCTTAAAGTTATTAAAAAGTTTGTAGCCATATATTGTCCCAACTCGCTTGTTGGGGCCGATGTTCGTTGACGCTTTGTAGCGTCTTCAAATAAACTATTATAAAGGTTTATATTAATGTCACTTGCCATTCGGGACGATCCGGCCCGCATTTGATCAACAATTGGGTTTTGTTGTTGACCATATTTTGTTGCATAAATTCCAAATAATTTTTTAAAGTTATCGTTAAATATAAAAATTTGGGAGTTTATATAGTTGGGGTCGGGGTTGTTAGCGTCTAACCCAAAGGATAAGTCTAAATTGTTCATTATTCTTGTTATTAAAAGTTCTACGCCTCCAACATTTAAACATGGATTAAGTGCGGCGGAACAAGTAAAAACCAAAGGTAAATTAGCAAAATATTTTACAAATTTCTTTTTTATAACTTTAACCATTCTTCTAAACATTTGACTAGGTGAGGTTTTTAATTCGTCTAATTTTTCCGTCATAGCATAAATTTGATTTAAAACTAATGAGCTAGTTGGGTAATAAACACCCGATAATATAGTTGTTGCCCCTTTAAAAACTTGTAAAAAAATAGTTAAATCATTTAGTAGATCCCAATCTTGGTCGCTTATCGAAACGGACTTATTTCTATTAACAAGTGTTTCATTAAAAGCGTTTAAAGTCTCACGTTGTCGTAATATATTTTCAAACATCATGCAAGTAGAATTCCACCTAGTATTATTATCATAGCAAGGTCCTAGGGGTTCTTCACCACATTGTTTACGAAAACGTCTATAGTTCATTTGTCGTTCGTTACTCGAACTATATATAGTTACTAATAAACCCCTAAATTTCATCTTTAAACTATCACATATTTTTAATGCCGCTTGCACGGATAAATTTATAACATGAGCAACACAACGGGAATGAAAAAAAACACCATCTAAAACGGGTTTTATACGTAATTTTAACAATTCCATAGCTCTAGTATTATTGGATGCATTATCTAGTGAAATCGTAAAAACTTTATCATCTAAATTATATTCAATTAAAGTGTCATGTAAATAAAATATTTTCTTATATTAGATCCCATGAGGAAACCAAATAGATTAAAAGCAATTGTCCGTTTCAATTAATAACCAAGATTCGGGATTAAACCAATGAGCCGTAACGGCTAAATAAGAATTTGCCGTACCATGTGGTGCGGTCCAAGTATCCGTAGTTATAGAAACACCATATTTATAATCACGAAAACCATCAATAATATCTTTTTTAGCCGTTTCCCATAATTTAAAAGCATCACTTCTCAGATAGTATACGACTTACATGTTTATACCATGCGGTTGTACCTCCTTTTGATGATCTCCGAAAGCTTGACCGTTGGCGAAGTGGTTGAATGGAAGGCTTGTTGAATGACAAACTTCGTAAAATCAAGTCGAACCGCATCATTATCAAATATAAAAACTTGACCATCCGCACCAATAGTACCTTGTGACGTATCATTTTCGCTAACCGCATTACAACCGCTCTTATGAGTCCGGAGTGTAGAGTTGGACCCGGGGTTATAAAATTTCATACATTTCTTGCAACGCGCCTTTTCCACCCCATCGATCATAATACACATATCGTAATTAAATACCAAACATCGGCCTTTTCCTCGTATTGTCTAATTCGCCAACCACATCTTCATTTGTGTAAATTTTTCGAGCATGAACTAGTAGAAACGGAGGCAATATGGAAGCTTGTTTTAGGATTGTGAGTTTTCCTCATTGCGGGATTTGAGAAATTAAGTATATATATCAGAATAGAGAGAAAAAAGAGAGATTAGTGAGTGTTTTTGATGTGTTTTCAACCCCAACCCATTACATGTATTTATAGTACTAAACCATGCCCTAAAATCATCAAAAAACAAAAAAAAAACACAAAAAACATAAATAAAACGGCTAGTAGCCGTTATTTTTTTTTTTAAAAAAAAACCGGTTAAAACCGGTTAAAACCGGTTTAAATCGGTTTTTTAAAAAACGGCTAGTTTGACTTTAATTTTGACCGGTTAAAACCGGTTAAAACCGGTTTTTTTTTGAAAATTTATAAACGGCTAGTTTGACTTATATTTTGACCGGTTTTTTTAACCGGTTAAAACCGGTTTTTTTTTTATAAAACTATTGACGGGTATAAAAAATAAAAAAAAAAATAATAAAAAATAAAAAAAAATAAAAAAACCGGTTAAAACCGGTTTTTAAATAAAACCGGTTATAAAACCGGTAAAAAACCGGTATGGGGAAAAACCCGATAACCGGTCTAACCGGTTCGGTTATATTTAACCGAACCGGTTAAAAAAAAACCGGTTTTTTAAAAAACCGGTTTCGGTTTTTCGACCGGTTTTTTAAAAAACCGGTTTTGAATTTGCATCTCTACCTCCCCCTATTTATGTATTTTATGATATGTGTCCTAAAAGTCCATTAGGGGGCTCTAAATTTTATGATATGTGCCTATGTGGCCCAAAAGTCTAGTCCATTTATTTTTCAATCTCATTTTTAGGTATTTAATGTCTAGTCAAGTTCCTTTTCAATCTTATTTTGGGAACATAACAAAGGTTACAAAGCGAATAACACCGGATGAGAATACCCAAAAAGATGACCATCTAATTTACTTCCACCTCGATAATTAAATCATAATCAATTTAGGTACTTATTTTTTGAATGAATTTTTGTGCTTCTATATAGAACCTTTTATTTATTCAACATTTTTGCTTTCACTCTTATACTTATTATAACTCTTTAGATTCAAGGGCAGTACGCCTCGGCATGTACGCCTCGACATGCATGCCCTTTAATATAAAGTAATATAAATTTTATAATTAAAGATAAAAAGTATACGTTTCTCAACAGAGTTTAATATAAAAGGGCATACGCTCGACATTCAAGGCCTTTATATAAATTTAATATAAATTTATAATAATTAAAAATAAAAGTACACGCACGTTCTCAAACAGAAGTTTAATATTAAGAAAACAAAAAAACGCACCCTCAATCCAATGCACAAGTACTTTAAAACGACCTTTCAACTATTTACAATTTACCAAATTTTTTATATAACAAACTTATTTAGCAAATATAAACATATATCTATCGATTCGTTCGTAAAAAAATATTCAACCGAAAAGATCTTCTTCTTCGGAATTGGCGAACAAAACGAGCCAATGTTGCATTGCAGATATACACCAGAAAACGATTTTAATAAAAAATGTAGAAAGTGAACATAATAAATTTATTAAAAAATAAAATTATAAAACCGAACTATAGTACGGAATAGTCTTGAAGGATATCGATCTGTTTAAAAGTTTGGTCATTAATGACCTAACCTTCGCAATAGAAACGCTCACTGAAGGTGGTGCAGGAAGCTCTAAAAAAACAAAGCCTAAAAGAAGGAAACCCCATGCCAATAAAAAGGTCATAACTGCTAGATTTCCGGTGAACTACTTCTTTTGTGCCATCAGAAACTGCTACAGACAAGAACCACCGGGAAATCACCATTAGGGATCCTTTGAGGGTTTCGAGGATTATCAAGCTGATGAGGCCCCTTTACCTATCAATACCTCGCCCTGACTGGTCATCCAATATTCCAGCTGCGAAATTGAAGTTGTCCCGTTTCATCTCATAGAGTTCCCTGATGAATCTATTCATAACTTATAATTGATGTGTGACAAATAAAACAGAGGGAAGAAACATCCCAAAAAAGACCCCTTTGTCAATTCAGGGCATATCATACCCTACAACACGGCAGGACCCAACCTTGAACAAGTCTTTATTCGATGAGTCTAATGCCGGAGGTGCTTCCCCGCCTGATGAAGCAATATTGGTCCATGCATGACCAAGTATTGTGGGGAGCTACCTTCATCATATCGAGTGAGATTTATAAGAGGCAGTTCATCTTCTAGGTTTCTCTTATACATGTGTTAGCTTTGCCCATTTCATATGTCCTTATTTTTCTTTAATCTTCTTTTGTAGGTTTCCAAGTTGAGGAGGGCGAGTCTTCTGGAACTGTTTATGTACCTAGTGGGGCCTTCCCGACGATCAGGTGTTGACTATCGCTAATGTGGTGTCGAGAGATGATGGTAATCATCTTCTCTTTCGGCTGCTCAAAGGAAAGCAATGCCCTGCCCGACCCCATCGCCCTTGAAAGAGCTTGGTTTAACCTTGGTCGGGGGCATTAGCTCAAGCTGACATGCTGCAAATGTTTGAAAACATTTAAGATGATTATTCTACCCTGGCCAAGACTCATAAGGAATGCTCTAAAACTGTCCAAAAACTTGTGACTGCCCGTCAAGATCTTGAGCATAACGTTAAGCTTTATACTAATATGTCTAACCGTTTCAAAGAGTTGAAGGAAGAACATTTGGGTTGTGACGGGATGATTAAAACGTTAGAGAAGGAGAGAGATATAGACCTTCGTATCAACAAGATTTACAATACCAACCAGATTTTAGGACTTGAGAAGAAGCTTGCGAAGAAGAACTCTGAACTTATCATTGCCAAGAAGGAGTGCACTAAATAGGTCAAGGAGAGACAAGATCTTCTTGTACGATTGAGGCAGACAAAAGTTGAAAAGTTTGATTGCATTCATAAACTTCTCCTTACGGTGGTACCCATCTACCTTCAAAGCCATGAATATAAACAGAGTATGTTTGAGCCAATTAACTTGGCCATTTAAGCTGGGTGGGGGAGAGGACTTAGCGTTGCTCGAACCGATGAGGAGATTCTAGCAGTCTCGAAGAAAACTGAGGGCTTTGATGCTTTATCTGATAGGAAGCTTTACCATAAGTATGGCAAGCTTTTTGAGGTGGAATATCCATACATTCCTAAAGAATTTTCTAGAGGTAATTTTATTCCGTAGCCGTCTTGTTGTAGGTTAACCCTAAATCCTGCTCTATTTACCCGCCCCTTCTGGCCCCACCATCTCTGCAGCTCTTGCCGGTCCTTCTGTTCCTACTACCTAGAAGAAGAACTTTGTTTTCATCTCTTTTATGTCAGCACATGAGATGTTTTTTTATTATCCCAGTCGGTTCCATGAACACTTTGCAAACTCAGGTCATGTAATAACGTACGCTTAGTTCTATGAACTAAGGAACCATCTCTTTATCCTTATGTGAATAATAGATTGTTGTGATGGTGTTACTTTACCTCCTTTTATACATATATTCTTGATATGTTTTATTAATATCTTTGCTCTGTTAGTTAATATAATACCTCATTTTGGTGTTGTGCATTTTGGCTCATCCCTGATGTCTTACATTACTTTGAGGAGGAGGGTAAATATTGCCTTTCAATGATATGCGAACTTTGGCTTATTCCTGGTGTCTTAACATCCTTGGGGTGAATAATTGCCTGTTTTAGTGCTAATGCCACTTTGATCATCCCTGATGTCGTAACAACTTTTTGGGTAAAAATGCCCTTTCGGTGCTAGTCACCATGGCTCATACCCTGATCTCATAACATCTTTATTGGGGTAAATAATGCCTTTCGGTGCTATGGCACATCCAGCTCATCCCTCATGTCCTTAAACATCTTTTGGGGTAAATAAGACTATATCTTCATCAGAGGAAGCGAGCCTCTTGGTAACGAATTAATGTCTTAAACAAAATATTTTTAGAAAAAATTCTCCCTTCTTGAAAGGTTAGGAGGAGGAGATTTAGTTTTCATTAAAAGTCATTATGGTTACATAGCTTGAAATGTTTCAAAATTCTAAACACAATAACTTCTACATATAACACTTGCAAAGATTAATGGTGTGCCAAGTTCGAGGCACCTCTTTGTCTTCCATGGTTTGCAACTTGTAGGAGCCATTCTGGTTTATAATTTCTGAACTCTATACGGTCCTTCCCATTTGGGTCTTAACTTTCCTTCTTCTTCTACCCTGTTTGCCTCATTTTTGCGAAACATAAATTCCCTTGGCTTAAAACTTGTTAATGTACCTTCTTGTTATAGTACTACTCCATCTTTGTCTTGTATTTAGCCTTTTGGATAGCTGATGTATCCCTTCTCTCTTGTAATAGATCCAAGTTAATCAAAGCTCTTCATCATTAAAACCTTATCTAATCATCATGGTTCGATGGGTAGGCATGCCTATCTAGGCTGGTATGACGACCTCACTGTCATACGTCAAGCTGAACAGGTTCCTCTTCTCCATAGCTTTACTTGAGATATGTAGATAGTGCCCACTGACATTAGGTAGTTTCAGCAACCTATTATCCCCGACCTGTCCTCTTCCGAACCTTGTTTTTATTCCTGCCATTAAACTCTTACTTGCTTTTTCTACTAGGCCATTGGCTGGCGGGTGGGCAACAACTATTTTCATCTGTTGAATGTTCAACCTTGCATACCAACTCTTGAACAGATCATTCATAAACTGGGTCCCATTATCCGTGCATATGATCCTAGAAGGCCAAACCTGATACATAATATTATACTCATACACATCTTATTTATCCATCCTTACAGTTAATCTTGGTCAATGGTTTGGCTTTAAGCCACTTAGTGAAGTAGTCAATAACTACAATTAAGAATATGACCTTTTTGGCTGCCTGTGGAAGGGGTCCTAGGATATCCACGCCACATTGATAGAATGTCCGTGAGCATAAATGGAGACCATTAAGGTCTTTGTCAACTTGGACATGGGGGCATGAATTTGTCATGAGTCACACTTTCGGATCTCATCCCTTGTGTCGCTGTGCATGGTAGAGCCATGGTACCCTCCTCATCGCCATTTGCAAAACCCAAAACCCTTAAGAAAAAATCCCTTGTGGTCGGGAAGTGCAATACGATACCCCATATGTATCTCCCGGATGATGTAGTTTACCTGAAGTGGACCGACACACCTCAGCATAGGCAACATGTATGACCTCCTAAAGAGCACTCCGTCTTTCATGACATATTGGTTTATTTTCAGCCTTAAGCATCGTGCTTCATTCTTGTCCTCCGGCCATATCCCTTCCTCCAAACACTTAATGATCGAGGTCATCCATATCATCCCTCCCCATCGATAATAGTATTGACTTCTTTTAGATCACTAGACCGCTCATTGAGCATTTCAACTAAAATTTCCTTGGTTAGATGGTTGAAAGCGACCGAGGCGAGCTTACTAAGTACGTCAACCTTTTGGTTTTTGTGGAAAACTAGAAGGGGGGAGGGGTTGAATAGTTTACCGCTTTTTATTTAAGGTTTTAAAGTGTTTATAAAAATTCTAGATTCGACTTTGTATGAATTCAACACTTGCACAATATGAACAATATACTTATCTAAACAATTAATAGGATAATATGAGAAATTAATGTAAGACAAGAAGATAAAGTAAGAACAATTAAAAACCACAACGCGCGAGGATCAAATAATGGTTCGTAACGAAGCAACCTCTTCGCCTAACTCCACTCCTCGGTACCTAACTCGAGATTTTTTCTTCACTATGTACTAACAGCTCCCTTATGCGGAAAACCTTCACAACTTTTGCTATCTTGAATTCCGACACTAAGCTAGATGTCGATTTCTAATCTTAGCTAGAACCAATCTACTACAACTTCATAACTTCACTACACAACTTTGCTTCACGACTTGATCACGACTACACAACTTCTATAAAACTGTGATCCACGACTACACAACTTCTTACACAACCTTAATTTTCCTTCACACCTACTACTTCACTAAGCCACTACATAATCACACCTAACTAACCACTTATAGGAAAGATCACCAAGATCCAACGAATACTTCCAACAATTACAAAGATCTAACAAACTACAAACTATTACAAGATTAACAAAGATTTACAATATGATATGGAGAGCGATCAATATTGCAATACACACTTAGGTGCTAATACTTCATCACATGATATATGGAAGTATTCTTCTCTTGCACTTGAGGAATTGAGCTTGGATCACTTGGAAACAAAGCTTTATTATTAAATGATCAAAGGATTTTAGAGAGGATATGTGGGCTGTTTGAGCAGAAAGAATGAGTGCAAATGGTGAGAAAATAGTGGGGAAAAGTCCAGTATTTATAGGACAAACTAGGGGAGCGTCTACCTAGGGGCGGTCCCCTTAATTTTAAGGGGGCTGGCAGTGTATTTAAGGGGGCCGCCCAAGACTAGGGCTTCCCCAGTTTGTCTTTTGTGTATGGGGAATTTTCTAGAACTTTTCTAGTCGTTTTAGGTCCGAAAATTTGAATTTCAAAATGTTTATTTTGAATAAAACATTTATTTTAATTGTAGAAAATATTTTGTAATGTTTATAAAAATGTTTACAACATTTTATAAAAGTGTGAGGTTGAATAAAATTTTTCCTTTGATCATAAAATGCATTAAGCATTTATTTATTCATACCTTGAAGTGATATAATTTTCGAAATGAGAATTTACTACTAATTACTTGTTTACCTTTAATTTTACATTGAACGTTTTTATATTTTGTGATTAACAAAACATAAAGATGTGAAAAATATTAGTAATGTTTTTAGACATTATATTTTATCAACATTGACCTCTATATGAACTGTACTCACTCAGACTCAGAGGTCCCCTTAACCAATGAAAAGAGTCCCAAAGTCTCAGACTTTTGAGGGGACTGGATAATCACACCCAGTCTTCTTAGGGACAGCGAATGGTGATCCTCAACCTCATTACAAATTCTCATGTTTTAACTAACAAGTTTATGCATGTACCTAAGAAAATTGTTGAGAAAAAGGAGGTAGCTGAGGAACAAACTCTGGAGATTCCTACAGTTGAGTAACTGCTAGATGAAGTTAACAAAGCCGCTCAAGAAACTCCCGAGAGCCCCTATGACACAGAGTCAGA
>BQNB010017859.1:3231-34337 GCA_026074375.1 Tanacetum coccineum
GTAGTTAACCTTGGTTTTGTCAAGCTTTTACTGTCTATTTTAAACTAAGAGATTTGTTGAATTTAGTCTTAGTTAGAAAAAATTTGATCTTAAGTGAGTTATGTCAAAAAAATTGGTTAAGTGTTGATAACTCTACTCGTTCGGTCCTCAAAGAATAACACTCGTTTGGTCCTAAAGAATAAACAGATAGATCGAGTTGCACTGCAATTACACTTGTTCGGTCCATGTAATTAGGCACCAGTTCGATCCATATTAATGGTCACTCATTTGGTTCTTGTTTGCAATTCACTTGTTCGATCCATGCAGTATTCACTCGTTCGATCCTCACTAGGATCCACTCGTTCGATCCACATTATACTGCACTCGTTCGGTCCACACTAAACTTCACTCGTTCGGTCCATAATAGACTTCACTCGTTCGGTCCATAATAGACTTTACTCGTTCGGTCCTTAGTAGACTTTACTCGTTCGGTCCTTAGTAGACTTCACTCGTTCGGTCTACTCTACACAGCACTCGTTCGATCCTCAAAGGACTGCACTCGTTCGGTCCTGTCTAAAAGACACTCGTTCGAACCTTTCTAACATACACTCGTTCGACCCATGTTTAGAATACTCGTTCGGTCCATAAATCACTCGTTCGACCCTTACACTTAGACCGACGGGTGATGATTGGTAAAGTTATAATCCAATTTTAACTTTGACACTTTTGGCCCCTCATCTTATACTACTTATTAATCTTGCCAATTATGTTTTATAAGGTATATTCAAGATAAACAAATAGCACACTTGGTCCCTAATGTTTTAAACTCTCATACCTATAGACATAATTTAGCAAAACTACACCCTAAAGGCATAGAACAAGTAACACATAAAGCACAATCGAGTTAAACTTAATTAACTTTCTATCATGAGATATTACGTTATCGTTTGAAAATCTTTTTCCCATTTTACAGCTCATTAGAATCAGGACAAAGAAAATTGACATTCTCTCCCCCTCAAACAATGACCCGTTTTCTATTTAAAGAGCTTTTAGACATTGTTTGAGAAGTTCAAAATGTATTTTGAAAAGTAGTTTCAGATGATGGAATAATTTTGTATTTACAAAACAACGAAACTTTCGCCAAGATAAATAAGATTTCTCATCATATATTTCACATAGATGCCACTGAAACGTACACTTATGGATATTGGAATCAACTGGTTTGTGAATGCAAAGTAAATCACACCTTTGCATGGTCATAAAGTAAGACCATGCCCGAGAAAAAAATTCCCGTATGAGAGGGCCAAGTTTTTTTTTTTGAAATACTTGACTTTAAAGATGATGACCTGTTGCTATCTGAAATAATAGCAAGCCATTTGGCATGTTTAAAACGTTTGAAACATCTGCACGAAACTTAGATCATTTACAGGCTGTATCATTGTTAAAGTGACATATCTAAACCGTAATGTTATCCGATTTCAGAAGACATGCCATTACAAAGACTCCGTAAATGTTATCGATTTTCAGAAGACATGCCATTTGAAAACTTCTTTTTGAATTTTTCTCATTTTTTTAATTTTGTATTTTGTTTGTTTTTTTTTAAATTTTATATAAAAAGAACATATTTTTGGTTTTTCTGAGTTATATTATATACATATGATACAAAGGATATTCGAATAGGTACCACCACTATTCGTCAACGTCATCTGCCAACTTTTTCAGAGTCTCCGCGCGTAAAACTTCGCATACCCAGCTTGTTGATTAGAAATTCAAGATCCTTTCTCTGCCAATCGCTTTAAGTGAAGATGTCCCGCCCAATTGATACTCCGTATTGACCAAAGTAAAGTTCGAATCACACATTTTCAACATGCTACCTTGATGAAGTGAAACCTGAAGTCTTAGGCTTGGATCTGGTGAATGTTGAACGTTATTGCAGCATAAGGCAATAGCGCTTTGTTATCACAGTAACATTGGAATTTTATTGAATCCAAAGCCATAGTCGGTAAGTTGTGATCTCATCCAAAGGACTTGAGCACAACAAACCGGACAAAGCAATAAAATTCACTTCCGTACGGAATAACGCAGTTCTTTTCCTGCCTTAATGACTACCCAGTACTTACAAGTCTAATCACACTGCCAAAAATTGTATACTGCTATAATGTGCGACGGCGGTTTATCATAACAACATCAAGATCCGCTTACAGCAAATGCTCGTTAGTGCAAAGGAAGAATTCTTCGGATACCACAGTCCCCCCGATGAACGGTTCCTTTTATAGGATACCTGAAAAGATCCTTTGAAAAAACCGGCATTTAAGTGCTTTTCGGTAGAGCCAAGCCTGATACTGGCAACACCTGCATATGCAAATTTAGGTCAGGTCTACTGGGCTGGTAAGATAAAGGAGGGTCCAGATCATACACTAAGTGTGATGGATCTAAGCCTCCCTTCTTATCCACATCCAGTTTGGACTTACTCCACCATTGGGAGTATCCACTTGGTCACAAGATTCAAAGCCATATTACTTAGTGATTCAGAGCATATTAGATTGGTTTATTAAGAAGATGCTTATGAGGACCTTTGAGAAATCTGTAGTCCTAAGAAAAATGATGATTTTTACCCACTCATCGACCGTCTTGAATTTTGAACACATATTTTAGCGAATAATCACAAGAGTACAGGAGTATATGCACAAAGATAATATCATCGGGACCATAGATTTGACCCAGTATAAGTTCCTTGCCTTCTCTACGGATGAACAAGTAAGGATTTCCACTGATCCTTTTGAGAAGTCATGGATATCAATGAATGAAGACAACATATCATAACCAACGCAGTGGAGCTTGGTTATCAACCCTAGATGCGCTTTTCCTTAACTTGTGACGTAAGTTTAGGTTTGTCTGGATACACAAAGCCGTCTGTTGGCGGACATAAACCTCTTCTCTCGCAAGATTACCATACAGAAAACGCAGTCTTCCACATCCATTTTATAGAGACCATGTTCATATGAGCAAGCAAACGCTATAAAGAATTCGTATAGCCCTCTAATCATATGCAACCGGGAGCGAATGACTCTCAAAATCGATTTCCCCTCTTCTTGCGATAACCACAGAGGCGACCAAACCAAGCCTTGTTTTTCAGAATACCTCCTAACTTCATCAACTACCATATATATTCCACTTAAGAGAAGATGACAATGCTTTGTCAGGAAGAGGAACAAGTTTCCACCAAACTTCCAGACATTCAAATGCATGAAGTTCCTCTTGCAGAGCTCAATCCAACATTCTTTAGTTAATGCGTCATTGTAGTTCAATGTTCGACTGCTGTGAAAAAGTGCAGTCTAGAGCAGAATAAGGCTTGTTCATGAGTTGTAGTCGTGTGAAATCTGGTCCTGTCGAAGCACCGATATATTCTCAAGTGGAGATCCATAGTCCATTTGCTAAATGTTTCAGAAAACTTAGTGTTTGTGGAGGCACCATTGTTAGAATAAACATCTGATTGATGAGGAATGATCAGGAAGTAACTTCTGGAATTGGAATACCAAAGTACGGATCATTACCCATGTGTGCAACTTCAATATCATATTGTCTTCTTCAACATCAATGAGAAATAATAGGATTTGAGTTTCTTTGTTGTATGAGAGTTACTTAAGTGAGGTTCAGCTTGATCACTGTAGTTTAAGGAAGGTGAGCTAGTTTGATACACGCAATTCAAGTGCAACACTTCAGAATAGGAGCAAATGTGAACTTTTGCGCTTGTAAATGCAACATAAGGCGGGGAAAAAAAAGTGGACTCATCAAACATTGGTTGAAATAACACAAATCCCAGTCAAAATCTCGAAGAGTGGTACAAATGGTGTTTTAAGAAGAGGGTTTGGCACGAGTTCCCTGACTGATTGATACAGTGAGTCATTTTCATTAAGTGCGGTCCAAGCCTGCTGTGTTCAGATAGCCATCACGGTCAGCTCATCCAAGTCAACTGAATGGTTTTTCAATTATTTCGACAGTACGTCTTTTGTAAATCCGTAATGCTTTCTTCGTTGGTGCATATCCAATGAAAATACCAATGTCACCTATTGTTGTAACTTGCCAAAATCTCCGGCAATCATTCGATTGGTTAGTAGAGTGCACCTAACACACATTAGAACGATAATAGTGTAGGTTTGTCTGTAAAAGCCGTATGGTGTTTTAACCCGTGACAAACGACGTATCATGAACGATTTTGTATAACATGCTGGTGGCAACCGCTTCGGCCCATAGAAATAAAGGAGCATTTGCATTAATTAACATAGAGCGGGCTTCCCTTCAATTTGCGTACGATTTCGTCTTCAACAACACCCGTTTTTCCTGTGAAAGAGCGTGCAACGTATGTTTCATGAGAGATGCCCGAACCTTCTCCATAATATTCACCTCAAATCTGATTAACAAATCAGTTCCATTATTTTTGTTCTGATGCGATGAACGGTTTCCTTAAGCCGTACTTGATCAACTTCAAAAAGTTATAATAAAACTGAGCCTCCAATCTTGATCGCAAACATTTTAAGCGCCCATTAAATCGAGAGTAGACGTCGACAATAACGAGTATGTACATCTTTCCATTGACAGACAACGCAGACAACTGACATTGCCACACCGATCTATATGCAACAGATAAGTTTTTCCTAGATGTGGTGCCTCCAGATTTGGTTTGTGGGATTTCCTTTGAACTTTGCCTTAATGCACATCAGAACAGAAGTGATCCTTTTCAAACATAAGCTTAGGGAACCTCTGACAATCTAAATGTCATGGCAAGATGATTAAAAGCCACCAAAGTTTAAGTGAGATAGAGCCGACGATGCCATAACCAGAGACTTGGTTATTAGATGCCTTTGACAATCAGACAAATGGGAAGAGTGATGCCATCATAATCCCAAGATGAGCGAGTGTAAAAGATAACCCTTCGAGAATCCCGTCAATAAATCAACACCTTATAGATGCGAATGAAGCATGTTGTAGACGAAAAGCACACGAGATTTGGAAATCCACACGAATTGTCCCACAGAAAATAGATTATAGCCCAAGTCTTCAAATCCGTAATAAACCCTTGAAATAGTAACATTCCAAGCTCTGATTGAGCCGTACTCCATAAACCCATTAACTTTGCACTTGATCATTTCCGAATTTGACTGTACCAAGAATTTACTGATAAATTGGTGAGCTGAGAGACGATCTCCGGTCATGTGCTTCGATGCAACCAAGTCCAAATACCAGAGGACAATTTGGAACTAACCCTGCAATCATTAAGAGAAGTATAAGGAATAATTGGTTTTTGTGGATCCCCAGGATTTAACTGGGGTTCCTGGTTTGATAGCAGACATTGGTTTTATAAAACCTACTTTTGCTAACAATGGACCCGTCAAGTATTCTTATTCTTCCTAGTTTCCTTGAGTATTACCCAATTTAACCACAGGGTTTTGGGTGATTTCAGATCTAGAACGATGGTTTCCTAGAAGTGCACTCATTAGTAGTGGTATTCCTAGTTTAAAGACACGCATTTCCTACAATAGTGAAGTCCACCGTAGGTCCTCCAAATATATCCCATCTTATTGAACACATTTCCCTGTTGGATTCCAAATCTCTTTCTTAGATTTTCATCTTCTTAGATTTAGCATGAAAATTCACGATCATTCATAGAATTAACAACACAATAAATTATCATAAAAAAAAAAAAGGACATGCAACCATCACCGTATAATACAGACATAATCAGAAATTATCATGTTATCTTGGAATTCTTCACAAACGCAGATCCATAAACTTAAACAATGACATTCCTTTATATACAAACCTAGATTTCTAACGTTCTGTAGGGGAAGCTCTACTTTAATTCTTCAAATTACTATATTGGTGTTTGCGAATCTATCATATCCCAGGTATTGCTGAAGGCTGGATCCGATAGCACTATGATTGTAGTAAAGTCTTACTCCTGTAAAAGCAACTCACGCTTGTTTAGAAACTAGTGTTTGAAGTCGAGTCTAGTGTTTGTTTTTGTCTGTGTATTGGTGATTTCGGCAAACCTAACTTTCTGTCCTTTTCCTCGTGTGACCACAACTATTTAAGGACCAAAATTGTTGATGCTCGGGCAAGATCTACTTATGATATGAAAAGCACATCCTAGAATGACTTTGGTATACCTAAAGGCAGACTCTAAAAGTGAATCTTGAGGATAATTCGCTTTTACATGTTCGACTATATCCCTAAGGACCAAAGCTTCTTCCTGGGTATGCTTAATATACGAGGAGTGAGCAGTCCTTTTATTCAGCAATTTGGGCGTGATTGGTCCATAATATCCTTAACACCTTTTTGATCAACAGAGTGGGTCTCAGTAGCCTCCTTATCTAACAGCTTTTCCTTTAAGTTTCCTTAACTCATTTTTTTAGGGCTGCTATGACCAAACCTTGTTCCTGAAGTTTTGCATTTAAATCAGAAATTTCCCCAGACTTTATATTGACTTGTTTAATTAACTCAACACATAGTTCTTTTGATGAACACCGTTTGGTTTAAAAATAGCGAGTCATAAAGTTACTTATAAGTCTGTTTCAAATGCTCAATTCACAGCAACAAGTTTCGTCCACTCTATGTTCCAATTCAATGTTTAAGAGTCTCAATTTCATCCATGTCCATTTGACTTTAAAATCAAACCACATTTCCGTTTAAAGACTTATTTGCTCTTCAACTTGACAAAGACTGGTGTCTTTCGCTTGAGACTGAGCCTCAATTCACTCAATTCAAACAACTGAGTAAAACATGAGCATTTTGATTTAAAACAACTGTTTTCTTGTTTGAAAAATTTCTTGATTAAAGTATGAGAATCTCTTCCAAGTGATGCATGTTTTTTTTCAAGAGTCATAAAAACTCATACAAAGTTTTATCTAGTGTTCTTTTAACAAGCAAAATCCATTTGTTGAGACGCTCATCTCTGATAATCGAGACACTTTTGACATTATTCACAGTTTCACAATCCTTCATTCACAGACAAATTCACAACAGTTTTTACAATATCCTTATCAATGGCTTGTGCCAAGAGTCGTTCATTTTAACTCAAAACTTGATTTATTTTAACGTCGAAAGTTCTGGACCTCCAAGCGATGTTTGTAACGATAGCCTGTTTCCATTGATAAAAAGACTTTTTGGACATCGGCAAGTTCTATCAACCAAGATTGATTGAAGTTATTGAAGATATCTTTTATCTTTTATAAAACTGAATGATTTTATCTCGAAAACAAGCCTTTGTATTTCAAACCCCCATGTGCCTCAGTGAATAAGCTTGGCATGGTTCTTCTTTGACAACCAGATCAAATGCCAGTAAGATAATTGTTGAGCTCTTCAGCTAGTATACACCATACTTACAGTATGGAAGTTCTTTTGGAACCTCAACTGTTGATGTTGTTGAATGAATGAGATGGTCTAAAGCCCTGGGAAACCGAAGTCGCTTTCCAATAGGCATGTTCACTATATAAATTAGATTGTCGAACAAATCGTTTGTTGTAATAGTACTACGAATAACATAATTAATGGGTTTCGGTGGTTCACTTCTATGTTTTACAACCAATGGATCTATGTCCTTTCAAAGCAATATTTGAATGTACTCTCTTCACAAAGCAATAATGTTTCATCAGAATCGGGAATCACAAACATATCCCTTTAAAGAATAACAATCCCGATAACATACAGTTTTGGGCTTTGACCTCCTGAACTTTCTTCAGATAGAAAAGGTTTTTTCAAAACCGAGTTTGCTTTGTTTCGTGGAATGATCAAAACAAATTTTGGATTTAGTTCATACATATAACATTTGCGCATATTGACCTCTTTTGAAATGATATTATCAAGTTTGCCTTAATTTTCTTTTCTAAAGCAATTCTCTATCAATATTTCTGATTTCTTCCATTTTTAAATCCTTTTTGAGATCAGAAACTGTTTTCATTATAAGATCCTTTTCATGCACTTGTGATCAAAAAGAGATACCTTAAGACGTACAATCTCGCAAACTGTTTCATATTTGATCCTGAAAAACTGTTTTACAACATTTTGCATTTCTTTCAGATCTTTTAACCTCTCTTTAGTAAGTTTCACCACTTGCATTCACAGACAAATTCACAACAGTCTTTACAATATCCTTATCAATGGCTTGTGCCAAGAGTCGTACTTAATTGATCAAACATAGACAATATCAGGACATCTTGTTGAGCAGAAGAGTTAGAATTCTGAACAGTTTCCTGTTGTGTTTCACTCAGATATTGAGAATAAGGAATGATATTGCTATAACTGGTTATGTCAGTTTCTGTCTGACTCACATCATTGGACTGTTCAGAAGACGTCACTTTGATTGAATAAGTCATAGTTCAGATTATTTGGATTGTGTACCTCAGTGAGTGCATCTGAGCCATTCCTTGAGAGATTGGCCATGAGAGCAATCTTGGCTGAGTTGAGTTCATCACAATCAGAGTCATAGGCATCCAGATCATCGGCTTGATAAGCAGCATTGTGGGTGATGACTGTCTGAGAGGTTTGAATGTCAGGAAGTCCTGGATCTGCCAAAAATGCTATTTCTTCCTCTGTTAAAGCTTGACCACTTGCTTGAGCTTGAACCAACAACACTTTATCGTTGAACCATGTTTCATCCCTTTTCCTCTTGGGCTTAGTGCACTGCTTGGCAATATGACCCTCCCCTTTGCAATTGTAACAAATAACAGTCCGTTGTTTCCCCGTGTTGCTACCACTTGCACCAGGTGTGTATTTTCTTGTTGTTCCAGCAGCATAAGTAGTTTGTCTCCCCTGAACAGGTTGCACAGTCACTTTTCCATCATAGATGGTAGCTTGTTGACGAGGGTTTGACGAAGTCCTTAGCTGATTGTTCGTAGTAGGATACCGGGATGTGACAACAGCAGTTAAGAATGACATCATGTGATTAATTGCGTCAATTGGATCATCCCCCTTCTGGAACACTGGAACAACTAGACTGGAGTCTGGTTGGGAAAATTCAGGTTGTTGCTGTTGATAGGTTGTGGGAGCATATTCCAATTGTGGGATTGATGGTTGTTGAGAATAAACGTTGTGGTGAACGGTGGATTGATACTCATTTGTTGGATAAGTAATTGAAAGAGGTGTTGATTGATTGGTTGAGAATTGTTGATGTTGATAAGGTGTAACAAACTGTGAAGACTGATATGGTGAAACGTGATGTTGAGATAGAGACTGTGGGTGAGTGTGTAGATGAGATTGATAAGCTGGCTGAGTTAATTGGTGAGATGCAACTAAAGCAAGAGGATCGGGGTTGCGTTCATGCATCAAACGAACTTCATTTGCATGTCGTTCATGTTGTTGCAGGTGAGCATGAAGCTGATCAACATTGGTAGTGTGCAAGTCTTTGACCAGTTTAACATCAGTAACAAATTTACTCCATTCATCAGGAAGAGTGTTTAAGAACTTGGTGTTCACTTGAAACTGCTCCAATGGCATCTTGTAAATGTTCATATCATTGAGTAACAGAGTGAACCTCAAGTAGTACTCATGTAACGTCTCTCCTTTCTTGTAAGTGAACTTATCAAATTCATCATACAGCTTGCACTCACGTTCTTGTTTGGTTAATGACGTTCCTTGCATCAGCAGTTTAATCTTCTCCCAAAGATCTTTTGCCACACGATGTTGACTCACAAGAGCATAGATTTCAGTTGGTAGGCCTTGGAGAATGATGTTTATAGCTTTGATGTCGCAATCTGCTTGAATGGCTTCAGCTGGAGTTAGCATATGTCCTTAAGCCTTGTTACTAACATCCTCCTGTGATTGAAGGCCAAACAAGTAGTCCTTTGTCAACAGATGCAAGAATCATCTTCCTTGTTCTATTCATCAGATAAAGTTTTCCTTCTCTTTTCCATAATCATACAAGGTTTTTTCAAGCATCGTGTTTGTGTCTCCCCCAAAAAAGGAGTTTATCAGCAAGAGTCGTCACTGAGTAAAAGAAGATTACAAATTGATCGTCGATGTAGAAAGAAATTGTGTTTGTTTATGTATTTTTTGAGTCTTGAAATTAAACTACACGGGATTTTACAATTCTTAGACAAAACCGGGAAAACAAGTGTTTGTTTCATGGGATTTTACAAGTCAAAGAAATAACCGTATAATTTAACAAATCGAGTTTGTTAAGATTAAATTTATTTTCACTAGTTCGGTTTGACAAAAAAAAACAAGCAGTTCGACAACGGATCGAACGACGAAATCAGAGGTCGGGGAATGAGGCCGGGAACCGATTCCAACCTCGTTCGGTCTCACTACGTTATCGGTCCTACTTGTTCCGGATCTAGCTAGTTCGGTTATTCACTAGTTCCGAACTGTCAAAGTTACACCTTGTTCGGTTGTATCCTACTAGTTCGGTCCCTTCTTGTTCGGTGATTTCACTGTAGGAAAACTCGTTCGGATGTTGTCACTAAGGACGAACTCGTTCGGTTTTGTCACTAGAACGGAAACATCGTTCGGTTTTTTCATAGTAGGAACTCGAATCGCTCAACCTAGAATAATCTAGTTCGGTGAACTCGATCGGCTACTCCGTTCGGTAAATTTCCTTGTTCGGATCCAACTCGTTCGCTTACAACAGTTACGAAACTCAAAATTTTACAAAACTAAAAAAAAACACGATTTTAAATGGTTTTTAGCAAAAATTCCTATACAACTAGTATTTACTAACCCTATATGACAATTAAAAATGAAAACTATAAGGTTTTTAAGGCCAAAAATTTGAATCACAATTTGCTCGTTGGTATAGGTTTTGAACACTAATCAAACACAAAAACTAAACACACCACTCCATGGCTCTGATACCAATTGTAGAATACTAGTAATCTTAAGATCAAACCAAGAACAAGAGTGAGATGTGGGTTGTGATGTTAGAGAGAGATTGGATGGAAAATGGATGAATTGTATAAATGAAGTAAATGGAAAAATGGAACAACCAACCCTCTCCAAGACTAGGAGAGGGACTTATATACTACTATGGAGGCTGGCTATGGGCTTAGTTGGGCCTCCCATGGGCATTGGGCCGGACTAGATTACTAATCTAATTATTATACTAACTACGAGCTAAGACCTGTTACAACTTGGAAGTGACCGACACTTTTCGTGTTTCCAACACGTTGTTGTCCGTTTTCTTACATTTTTTATATTTTCTTCTGTTTTCGGCTGTTTTTGTCCGCATTCGTACGTTTTTGTCCATTTTCTTACATCTTCCTACATTTTCGTCTGTTTTCTTACCCTTTTGTACATTTTCTTACGTTTTTCTAAGTTTTCGTACGTTTTCATACGTTTTCGACCGTTTTTGTATGTTTTCTACGTTTAAATACGTTTTTGAACGTTTTCATATGTTTATCCGTTTTTATACGCTTTAGTTTTTTTTTATAGAAATGTATAAAAGTGTATGAAGAAGTATAAAACCGTACAAAATGTTCGAAACGAACGAAACGTAAGAAACGAAGAAGAATGGATAAAGACGTATGAAAACGAACAAAATCGTACAAAAATGGACGAAAACGGACAAAAACGTATAATAACGTTTAAAACGAACGAAAACTTTCAAAACCGTTAAAACGCTCAAGATAGCTCAAAAACGTGCAAAAACTGACGAAAACGATCAAAAGCGGTTGAAAATGCCCGAAAATGGTCAAAACGGACGAAAACGGTCGAAAAGAGACGTAAACGGTCAAAAACAGTCAAAATCGGTCGAAACGGACGAAAACGGTCGAAATCGAATGAAAACGGTCGAAAACGAACGAAAACTGTCGAAAACGAACGAAAACTGTCGAAATCGGACGAAAACGATTGAATGGTCGAAATCGGACGAAAACAGTCGAAAACGGAGAAAAACGATCGAAAACACACGAAAACGGTTGAAAACGTTCGAACATGGTCAAAAACAGACAAAAACATACAAAACGTATAAAAATGGATAGTGAATCACTTTGGTTACTACACAGAGCATCGTTGACTTAAAAAAAAACTTTTTTAAAAATCTAACAAAACTCATCTAGACCCGAACCCAACCCACCTAGACCAGACTCATCTAGACCAGACCCATCTAGACCCGACTCATCTAGACTCAAACTTATCTAGACCCATGTTTCTAAAAAACCCATCTAGACCTAGACCAATCTAAACCCAAACCCATTTAGACCCGTGACCCAAACCCAACCTAACCCACCTATTTTATCACCTCTAATTATTATTGTTGCATATTTTATTTTTAAATAATAAACATATTTGTGTTTTTCTACTTGCTGCGCTCTTCTATTTACGTGATATAATCATATAAATTAGTGATATTATTGCTCAACTTTAGAACATTTGCTATGGAAAAAGAAGTGACATATCAGAAATATGATGAAGAAGGCGCAGAAGTATGGAGAGATAAAAAAAGAAAAAATTTATATTAAAAAAACATATTTCGGGAACATGGTACAAAAAGAAGCATTTAATTATGCATTTTTAGGAAACCAGCATATTGTTGGAAGTTGGAACTATTCTCTTGGAAGCGCATAAATACATGGAACTTTCAATCTCAATCGTAAGAAAAAACATTGTAAATATTGACACTTTTCTATACTTTTCCTGACACTATGTAAGCCGCCATATTTCTTGTAGTGGCTGCATGCGTATATATATACATGCAACTCATACATGTTATTCTCCACCATATATTCAATCTCAAAGTTCACTTTGCATAATATCATATCAGCGTATATTGCATTTTCAACTCGTCTTAAGCGTAATCATTCATGGCTGTCATGATTGAGACTGCTTTAGAGCATGCATTCAGTGAGTTACTGCAGGTAGTCTTACAACAGACTATACAAACTGCTAGATTCAAGACGCTACTCAAACGCCTTGAAAAGACCTTAAAAGGTGTCCAGCCAGTATTTTATGAAAGCTGGACATTGAGCAAAGTCTTGGATCGTCCGGAAAAAGAGATCACGATGTTCATAGATTATATGGAGAAAGGGAAAGAGCTTGTTGTAAAATGCCCAAGGATACATTTTTGGAACGTGTGTCAAAAGCTGCTTCATTCGAATAAGCTTATTCGTCTAAATAACGAACTTTTGAGGTTCTTTCAGATAGAATTTCACCCAATGAGTACTATTGTAAGGACTTTGATTGGCGTTTATGATTTGGCTGACAAAATGGATCAAGTGCTTTCAGCTATTAGTACTCGTGATCAACTTGTGTATAAGGATGCCACTTTGTGCAATGTTCCAATGCTTCCAGAACTTACCGTTGGTTTGGATTCACATCTTGACGAATTGAAGCGTATGCTGCTCAATGATGACACACAAGTGGTAGTGGTTTCGGCTTCCGGTGGTTGTGGGAAGACTACTTTGGTCAAGCTTCTTTGTCATGATAATCAAATAAAAGGTACTCCGTAACTACTAAGGCAATAATTATGTTCATTTATCAATTAATGTTGTTATTATGTTTATAAAATCTTGATTCTCTTGTATCTGGACAGATGTTTTTGGAGAAAATATACTTTACGTTACTGTCTCAAGACCATCAAGTCTTAAGACCATTGCCCAAAAACTCTTTGAACATTATGGCCAAAATCACTACGAGTTTCAAACCGATGAAGAGGCCAGAAACCAACTTGAGAGGCTGATGTGGCAAATGGGATCAGATAATAAATTGTTGCTCGTTCTTGATGACATGTGGTCTGAATCTGAATCCATTGTTCATGATCTTAAGTTCCGGATTCCAGGATACAAGATTTTGGTCACATCAAGATTCTTGTTTCCAAGGTTCAATTCCACTTATGAGTTGAGCTTGTTGAATGAAGAGGATGCTAGAACTCTTCTTTGCTATTCTGCCTTTCCACGTGAGGGAATTCATAATAATGTGCCAGACGAGCTCGTTAACAAGGTATAGCTATTTCACGTTATTGAAATAGCTGTTAACGCTCCACTTATTGTTAACTGCTTATTTCATCCAAACACTCAAATATGTTTGTCTGCTCAAGAGATAAGCAGATAAGAACTTGCATAAGCAATCCCAAACAACCCATGTAACTACTAAATTTTCTTGTCCCTGTGGATGCAGATTGTTAAATTATGCAAGGGACTACCATTAGCCCTTACGGTAGTGGGTGCATCTCTATGCGGGCAATCTCTGCTCAAATGGAAAACGACTTACAAGAAATGGTCAGAGGGTCAATCTATTTTGCAATCAAATACAAGCATGCTTCTTAGTCTTAAGTCAAGTATTGATGAACTGGATGAGTTGCCTATTGTTAAAGAATGTTTCTTGGACATGGGTTCATTTCCTGAAGACGAACGGGTTGCAGCCACAACTATTATGGATATGTGGGTTGAGTTGTATAATCTTGATGATGAAGGGATGTATACAAGTGAAAACCTTCTTGAACTCTCATTAAGAAATCTTATAAATCTTGTTCCACGAGGGAAAGATACGAGCGAGCTAGAAGGCTATTGCAATGAGCTTAATGTCACTCAACACGATTTGTTAAGAGAGTTAGCCATCCACCTCAGTAGCCACGAGCCTGTTGAAGAAAGAAAACGATTGTTCACAGAAATATTTGGAAACAGGTTTCCCACATGGTGGACTGAACAAATAACGCAACCACTCAACACCCGAATCTTATCTATTTCAACAGGTTTCATATCTTTTTAAGTACTTATGCTAATTATTGATATAGTACTTCGCCTAATTAGCTTACCAAAATCATTAATTGCAGATGAAACATTCAGCTCAATTTGGTATCATCTAAATGCACCTAAAGTTGAAGTTGTGACATTGAATATACGAAGTAAAAAATACGCTCTTCCTTACTTCATTGAGAAAATGCACCAATTAAAGGTTTTAAGTGTCATAAGCTACGGTGTGTATCCTACTCAACTTCACAATCTTCCACTAATCGGATATTTATCCAACCTAAAAAGAATCAGGTTTGAACACGTATCGGTTTCTTCCTTTATTCAGCCGATCTATTCATTGGGGAATCTACAAAAAATATCATTTGTCATGTGTGAGATAGGTGATGCTTTGATGAGTTCATCGTATGTGCTACCAAATCTCACTGAGCTTGAAATAGATCGGTGTTATGATCTAACGGAACTACCATCAGGATTTTGTAATCTTGTTAATCTCAAGAAACTTAGCATCACTAATTGTCATGAATTGGATGCTCTTCCTAAAGGGTTAGGGAGTTTATCGAATCTTGAAATATTGAGGCTTTCATGCTGCACAAAGCTACAAGAATTACCCAAATCGATTGGTAGTTTTATGAGATGTATATCTGCCTTGTTTCTTTTGTAACTTGTTGATTATTAATGAAATTTTCACCTTTGCACCAAAAAAAAAAAAAAAAAAAAGTGCTTAAAATGAGCGGTTGTCGTGGCTTGCAAGAGTTGCCGGTGTC
The DNA here is from genome assembly GCA_026074375.1 of Tanacetum coccineum. Classification (NCBI taxonomy): domain Eukaryota; kingdom Viridiplantae; phylum Streptophyta; class Magnoliopsida; order Asterales; family Asteraceae; genus Tanacetum; species Tanacetum coccineum. The sequence goes on from BQNB010017859.1 coordinate 18,656, forward strand.
CATGACCAAATTGTGGCAATTAGAAGATGTGATATGTGATGAAGAGACGTCCTATTTGTGGATGAATGTTGAAAGTGATCTTTATAATCTGAAGGTTAATGTTGTTGAAGATGATAGAATTGAAAGCTTTATGAAGATCATTCAGTAAGTTTTATGGATAATATGTTTGTAATTTAAAAGGTTTTTTTTTTTAAACATAAAATATACTGTATTATGTATCTCATAAAAAAGGCCTTAGAGAGAAGCTATAGGATACAACTCAGATAAACACCAACATGAAAAGCAAGATATGAGTCAATGGGAAATAGTGGCCGGTTTTCAGGAGATACTAGGATTCGCAACCCACTCGTGCCAAATTAGGTTCACTTTACTACGACTCGATATCCAGCAACCCACTCGTGTAATTTAAAGGTAATTATTGTTTCATATAAACTTATATTAAAATTCATACATGCTTTGTAATGGTTTTTAGTGCAAGAACAAAATTCTATATTTTGGTCGATATTTACTTCTACTTGTTCTAATATATATATCTTTATCTGTATTCATTGTATTAATAAGTTTGTTTAACTGTTCTAAAGGGATTTGTGTTATGTGCCCGTAATTCTAAAAACTCGTATTCTGTTTTAAATGTAACAATGAGAAATATATAACCAAGAATAGGTTATAAAAAGAGTAAACTGCAAAATACATCCTTGTGGTTTTATGTTTCTCACGAAATACATCCCTGATCGAAACTATTAGCAGTTTACACCACTCGTTAGGCAAACGTTTGCCTAACGAGTGGTGTAAACTGCTAATAGTTTCGACCAGGGATGTATTTCGTGAGAAACATAAAACCACAATGATGTATTTTGCAGTTTACTCTTATAAAAATGATCACCGTAGTATACCCAGAATTACGAAATATATTAATTAGTCTCTCGCATGTCGCATGTATCAGTTATGAGTATTCCATATTCCATTGAGACGTTCGTTTTCATATGTGGTCTCTGGCTCATTAATACCACCACAACCACAACAGATTAAGCACCTATTTCTTTCTAATAGAACCCGGCCCTTACAGATGAAAACTTAGCAAATTAAACATATACAAAGGTAAAAAAAAAACTCTGAAGTATGTTCCATCTTTTTAAGTTCGAGTAAGCTAGCTAATAATCGAATTTTATAACATCTTCATGTTGGAAAACCCCCTCTCTCTGGAGACAGAAGTCAAGGGTTTGATCCTCAATCCCTGCAAGGTTGGAGGTCTTCTGGAAGCAGCCTCTATACCTTCGGGTAAGGGTAATGCTGTCTACATCTCACCTCCTCCATTACTCCGTGGAAAACAGGATTGGATACCGTTGAGTTTATAACATTCATGCTAGCTAGTGTACGCCAGCTAGCTAGTTCAGTTTTGTACTAGAGATGGGGTGCTACAATCCATGTTAATTGCCAGATATATCGTCACAAGGTGCAATGACATGGAAGACGAAGGGTACGGTGGTGGAGATATTGTGACGGGTCTGTGGAGGTGAGGAATGATCGGTTGTTGGGGTGCCTTAAAGACGATGTGTACATGTACATGTTACATGTACTAGTAGTTTGACGTACGTGCTTGTATATATGGCTTTTTTGAAGTTATGGAATAAAGAAAAAAAAAAAATTAAACATGCACATCAATCAAGCAGATGCCTGCTAATATAGTTTGCAATAAAAAATAGCATGCTTGTAGATGCCATGCATAAACCATGTATATATTACTCCGTACTTGGTAAAGTTTTTATGATAAAAAATAAATGTGTTCATACCAACAAAAATTTGACTAGGTAGTAGGAATGTGTGGCCGGTATATGAATTTTTTTTAGATTGAAGTAAGATAGTGACACATTTCTAATTTCGAGTCGATTGGTGTTCAAAAAATGATCTTACTATACTTGGTGTTGCTGAAAATTCAACCTGAAAAAGATGTTGGCTTTCTATCATCTCTCTTTGTAAAGAGCTCGTTTTCCAACTTTTGGCACTGTGTTTTTCTTTCTTGGTTCATTAGCCTCTTCACTAGAGGCTTTTGGTATATATTTTGCTGTTTTTAGCCACAAGTTCTTCTGTGAATTTAAACAAATTAAAGGATAATCAAACCTCACAAAAGAAAAGGAAATTGAGCTTCCAAATTACGTATGATTTAAAAACCGGCCAGTTCTAACATATCGGAAAATATACTCCACATAAAAACAGAAAAAAGACATTTTCAATCCCAAATAGGTGACAACGACAACTAGCATAACTTTATTCCACACAAAATAGGTGACAACGACAATTTCAATTCATTACATACTTCCACCCCATTACCTTCCACACGTCAGCATCTCCAAGTCAACACTAACAAACCTCGGATCTTTACTCGCATCTTTTAACATATGAACGCGTCAGAGGAACCTTCAATGTAAACCTTTACGAAAAAATAGTGCAAGTTCATGTTCATGATAATTGTATTTCAGAAGCAATTTATGTAGACTATATATAAATCTTAAATACTACATATATCCATCACCAATATCAAACTTATTCCTTCACTGATCACAAAATATCTTACTCATTTTTTTTTGAACGATACTCCTTATTAGTCCTTTCATCTTGTGTTTATTGAAATCATATATGGCTGTAGCAATAGAAATTGCGTTAAAGCGTGTATTCAATGATTTACTCAAGTGTCTAAAGTTAGTGTTAGATCAGACTATACTAGCTGCCAGATTCACCAAGCAACTGAATCGCCTTGAAAAAACCTTACAAAGTATCAAATTTAACGAAAGCTGGAGATATAGCAAAGTCTTGGATCGTCCTCAAAAGGAAATCACGGAGTTCATAGTCTATATGAATAAAGGGAAAGAGCTTGTTCTCAAGTGCTCCAGGGTTAATGATTTGAACACGAACCAAAAGTATTTTCATTTGTATAAGCTGATTCGACTGAATAATGAGCTTCTGAGGTTCTTTAAGACTAGTATGAGGAGTTTGAGTGGAGTTTCTGATTTGGCCTATAAAATGGATCAACTACTTTTTATAGAAGGAAAACCATTGCTCATTGAACAATTAGCACAACCAACAGGTTTTATTTCTTTCTATACACTTTTTATGATTAACTTACATTATATGCTTCCTCTCTTTGGTAACCTTATCGCAATCTTTAATTGCAGACGAAGCTTTCGACTCAATTTGTTATGATCTAACTGCACCTAAAGGTGATGACTTGACACTGAATATCCATAGTATACCTCACTCCATTGAAAGAATGGACCAACAAAGGGATTTAAGTGTCACATGCCTCGGTGTAAGCCCTTCTCAACTACACAATAATTCATCAATCGGTTATTTATCTAGCCTAAAAACAATTATATTCGAACATGTGTCGGTTTCCTCTATTCAGCCCATATTTACATTATATAATCTACAAAAACTATCATTTGTTATGTGTGAGATAGGCGATGCTTTCACTGGTGACATCGAGTCTCCTAATATGCTACCAGGCAGTCTCACAGAACTTAGATTCGATGGGTGTTATGATCTAAAGGAACTTCCATCAGGAATATGTAGCCTTGTTAATCTCCGGGCTCTTAGCATCACTAATTGTCATGAGCTTGATGGTCTTCCTAAAGCTTTAGGGAATCTGTTACATCTTGAAAACTTAAGCCTTCGGTGTTGTACGAAATTACAAGAACTACCCGAGTCGATTGGAAGCTTGCGTAATCTGATCTCTATTGATATATCTGATTGTTTGAGTATAAGTGTACTGCCCGAAGAGATTGGTGAACTATCTTGCCTAAGAGTGCTTAAGATGAGTGGCTGTCGAGGCTTACAAGAGTTGCCATTGCCACTGAGCAACTTGTGCCAGTTAGAAGATGTTACATGTGATGAAGAGACATCGTACTTGTGGATGAATTTTGGGAGTGATCTCTATGACTTGAAGGTAAATGTTGTCGAAGATAACAGAATTGAAAGCTTTATGAAGATCATTAGGTAATCTCTTGATCCTATGTTTGTCATCCCGAGAAAGCAGTTCAAAAGTAAAAATGTGTGATTCTTTTGTATATATAACAAAATGTTACTTACCTAGTTTGATACTAATAACTTGTTGTATATCAATTTATGTGAACTATTAATGCATTCTCTTTATACACTTATGTAGCCGTGTACAAACCGGTTATTTTCTCGTAACCGGTTACTAACCGACCCTAACCGGTTATTTGGTCAAACCCGGTCAACCCGGTTAGTACCAAAAACTGGTTAGACTTTTAAACCCGAAAAACCCTAACCGGTACTAACCGGTTAGTAACCAGTTACGGTTAGAAAACCCGGTTAGTAACCGATTTTTTTTAAGCAAGAAAAATGTTACTGTCTAGTGGTGTTGTGATTCGTTTTGTAATGGCCCATGGTGTCATGCTATTTTATATCCGAAATTTGAAGCCACTGATGACCCATGCATGGTCCATGCTATATAAATCCATGGTGCTTGAGTTTTTATCAAAACTTTTGAAACTTTTAATTATCCGGTGTGAGGATAAAAATTTGAAACTTTTGGATTTATGCTCGAGTTTTTTTTCAAATCGTTTTATAAATAATAAACTTAATAAACTTTAACTTTTATTAAATAAACTCATAATACATTAAACATAAACTACTTGAAACACAAACTAATACATTGAGCGATTTGTGAGCGTTTAGGGAGTGTTTTTGAGAGTTTTGATTGTTGTAACTAAACCAAATGCAACATGGGTATTTATAATAAATTTAGTAGTGAAATGAGATGGCTTAAAGACAAAAGAAAACGGTCAAAAAAAAGAAAGACGTTACATTTAGTGTGCAGGTCCTTGGCTGCTTGCTTCTGCATGTTACAGAAAGATTGCAACGTTCATCTTTTTTAACCGGTTACTACCCAACCGGTTGCCCAACCGACCCGGTTACTAACCGGTTGTCTAACCGGTAAACGGCTAGAAACGACAACCGGTTACTAACCGCCGGTTATTCCGTAATCGGAACCGGTTAGGGTCAATAACCGGTGTTGACCGGTTTCGGTTTCGATTTCGGTTTCGGTTTTTTTGAACACGGCTACACTTAGGGTGTGTTTGGTAGTGAGAATTGAGGCCAGAGAAGTGGAAACGGTTCCATTTCCCTGTTTGGTACGCTAAAAAGAAAAGGTGGAGAAACTCTGTATATACTCGATAATTGCATCCATTGTGTTTTGATTTCCAGTTCATTTGGTTTGGAAATGAGCTTTGTTCACAAAGTTTTCTCCGCCCACAAAATTTGAGAATTTGGATGGGATTAAAAAAAGAGGGGCATTAAAAGGACCATCACGTACAAGTCACATTGACAACTCTTCTTCTCCTTCTTCAGTCATTTAATCGAGTCTAAAACGCTTTGTAGAAAATATATGATAAGTTTGAGTAGTAGACGTGACAATATGTGGAGCATGGTGTATGAAAGTGACATTACGAGTGTGGTTAATATTCGAATGAATATATTTGCATTTTCGAAACTTTGTAGATTTCTTGAAACAAAAGGAGGACTACGTAGCATTAAACACATGCTAGTTGATGTGCAGGTTGCAATGTTCCTACATATGTTTGCTCATAACTAGAAAAAAGAATAATAATAGTAAATAGAATTCAAAGACCAAAAAGCGGGTGCTCACACAAACTATAGGTCTGCTTAACTTACATGTAATGCTTACTTTTACTAAGCCACGTTTCCTTTAGCTAATATATATCTACCTTGGCTAAGATATTAGCACCAAAACAATGAGAGAAGTTTGAAAAGGCTATCGAAGAGCTCAAGTTTAGGCATGAAGATCACATTGTTTGCTATGGCAAAGGGTATGAACGTCGTCTCACTGTCGTCATGAAAAGGTTATCGAAGAGCTCAAGTTTAGGCATGAAGATCACATTGTTTGCTATGGCAAAGGGAATGAGTGTCGTCTTACTGTCGTCATGAAACCGGGAACATCAACACATTCTCATGGGTACGAGAAACATAAAATCTCAGTCCCATAAAGCTATTATCCTACTCCATGTTTTAGTTCCATACATATCTATTGTGGTTTACTTATTTTTATGGGAGTTGGGAAGTGTGGTGTATCAATTCGAGTGGGGAGAGACACTGCAAAAGAAGGGAAATGGTATTTTGTAACCGTTACCTTTTTATGTGTTTTGAATATTCTAGTATTAGTCCTTCGACTATTTGACGTTCGTCAGATTTATTAGAATATGTACCGTGTTGACGGTGGTGATTTTATGAGAATTGTGATAATTGATGGCTTATGGTGTATAATAATCCTTTTTAGAGGGAATTATTATGATATTTATGTTCCGGGTGGTTAACCAGTGAAATTTGAGAAATGCCAAAAAACGAATCCCGACACATCCGTTAATGTCCAAAATGAGTTTTTGGGGAATAAAGCGTGGAAATATGTCAAGTAAATACTCTAAGTTATTGGAAACGTATTTTTAAGATGAATAAAAACGCTAAGTAACTTCGGGGAATATTTTACGATTGAGTTTTATGAGTTTTTAAGTGATCCCGACACAAAACGATGACACCCGATCCCCTAGGATACCCCTAGCCAACTATAGAACAAGATGGGAGACAAGATGGCTTATTTTTAGCACCAAAGGTCCCAACCTTGGTACATATGTATTTGTCTTGGCCTAGAACACACACTACACATAGCATTTTGAAAATCAAAACACACACATCTCTCTCTTTCTTTCTCTCTTGCGTCCGACCAACAATACACACACACACACTTTATTTTTTAAACTTTGATCAAAATCATGAGAATTTGGGTACTTTCGGGTTGATTCTAGTGCACGGGTTGGCATTTAAACAACGTCTGGGTTGTCCGGTTCCCGTCAAAATTTACTTTGAAGACCATTTTTGTAAGTCTTTCAAATTTAAATTTTACTTGTCCTTTTGGTTGCTAGTGATGCATAGATGTTAGTTGTACGGCCCGATCGTTGAAAATCGAAAGCAAAAAGTTTGTGAATTAATGTTTAGGGTCCGTTTGGGGTTCGAAATAAAAAGGGAAAAATATAAGGTTTTGTTAGTTTTGATATTGTGGCCGTGATGGTTGAAAAACATATATTTGCTATATAGCTTATTTCGTATATAGCTTATGGTGATAACCAAATGCGATACGTAGCTTATTAGCTTATTTTCAAAGCTTAATATATGTGTTTTGGAGCTTATGGGCTCACGACTCAATAAGCCCATTTAAGCCGTGGCTTATGGGAGGGCTTATTGTGGTCCTGATTACTTTGTTACTTATTATATTGACTTTTATATGCTATTGGGCCTTGGTTTTGGGCTTAGAACGTATTTTGGATATGTAAAAGCTATAATGGACCCTTATTGGGCCTTAAAGCCCAATAAGCTTATGCTAGTCATTTTACGTGTTTTGGCGGACTTTTAAGAAGTGAAAAATATTGGTGAAATTATATTGAGGTCGTTTTGAGAAAGTATCTTGGTAAACGTCGTGAAAATGTGATTTTTAGAATTAGTTCGGAAAGTGTTGGAATGTTGGAATTTGTTTAAAAATAAGGTTTGATAACCTTGGAAAACGTCATATAAACATACGGGTCATGCCGATATTTTGTAAAAAGTCTATACTTAGAATTTTTACTTAAAACGTGATTTTTTATAATAAAATATTATTATTTCAATAAGTCGACTAAAAGACGAAAAATATAATTTTTCTCAAAACTTTTCTAAATGTTTAGCGAACATAAACGTTCCATTTCGTATAGAATAAACGATATATTTATGGTAACTAAGCGTACCGAATGGACTTATCGAGATATATTTATAATTAATTATTATAAATATTTACTTATATTACTTAACTATTTTACGTAAATAGTATAAGTATATTGTGCTAAGATATGAGTTCGATATGGTATCTTTGGAGTTAAGTTGTCAACCATCACACCACTAAAATGTTTAAAATAATCGTACAACGCATCTAACCTTTATGCATCAAACGTGAAAACTGTTTTGGAAATGATTGATTTAAAATGAGACATTAACTGGACTAGGTCGTGTGCGGACGTCATTGCTATTGCTTGTGTGATTGAGATTTGGTTGCTAAAGGCTTGATTAAGGCTTGCTTGAGGTGAGTTCTTATAACCCCATTTTTTACTGTTTTTCTGTTTGGGGAAAATGATACTCAAATGTGTTTTGAACTGTTTTCTTTGGAACTGTGCGAAACGTGGTTTTGTTTTTGGGATAATTATGTGCTTATGATTGCTATGTGAATATATGTGATGTAATTTTACTTGCATGTATTGTGTTTGGTATGTCAAGGGTTGTGATTTTACTTGCGTGTACTGTGTTTGGCACGACAAGGGTGATTGGCAAGGAATTGCCATGTCTATTGTGGTCCTGCCCTAATATAGTGCTCCAGCTAGTTGGCCCTTTAGGTGTGTAAGTGACATATTGTGTTTTCATGTCTAGCAGGGATGCTAGGGCATGGTGATCGACTAGCGGGAATGCTAGGTCGTGTTACATGATTAGCGAGGATGCTAAGTCATGGGTGATTTGCATATATTCACTGTCATATTGCACTATTGTCCACTGTTTAAATGATTGGCACAGCTTTTGGGTTTAAGGTCAAACCTACGAGCTCACCAACATTATTGTTGACGTTTTCGAGTATCATTTTTAGGTGAAGTGAAAGATGAATAGTTTGGTGATATATGATAGCAGGCTTAGAAGTATCCCGTGTGGATTTTTCATGTGAAGCTTTGCTTGTTTATTTGTTTGGTTCTTAGTATTTGGGAGTTCTGGTTTAGGTTTGGATTTGGACCCCTGTGTGGGAAATTGGAATTGTAAGAGATTATGGATTTGGTTATGATTTGGGACATCACTCGAGGATGTTCGAGGTTGATGGTCTTCGTAACACTTGAAGTTTATGCATTGTAGTTTTTCTCTATATTGTATCTTGTGTTATGATTGATCATTATGTTGCATTCCTGAGTTTTCGCCATTTTCAGGGTGTGACAGATTGGTAATCAGAGCCAAGGTTATAGAGAACTAGGTGGGTTGGCCTAGACTATAACCTAAGATCCGTCATTTAGTTGCATATAGGATCTATGTATGCGGTGTTCCGCTTTTGCTTGCTTTCGTGTGTTCGCGGTTTGGTGCTTTAGTTATGTCAGTCATTGAGATGTGTGAGCTCAATACTGAGTACGGCTGGGAAAGGATGCAGATATAAATACGATGGCCAACGTAGTTATAAAAGTATCACAACTTACTCGTACTTAGTAATACCGTTCACACAAATTGATATGGACACCATAAGGTGGTATTATGTATATATCTATATATACAGTAAGATATTATATATATATATATGTTAGTCTTTCTACCTACCTAACGTTGCCCATGTTCTCCCTCGTATAAATAATGCCGCCAAGGATGAGGACCCGAAGTGCTAGCCGACCTATTTCCAAATCACAAGGAGGGGGAATGGGTGGACGGGTTGGTAGAGGTGGGAGGGGTAGAGGGTCTAAGAGAGGTAATGATGAGCGTGTTGACGAATTGAATGGTCAAAGGAATGAACAGGGGATGGGAGCTAATAGGGGCGTAGAGAGAGTCAATAAGAATGTAGAGGGAGTCAATGAGGGTGTAGGAGGAGCACCCGACTTCTTGATGATCATTGCCCAACAATTGCAGAACCTCTTACCTACCATTTTAGCTCAGGTTGGTAACCAAGGAAATGTTGGAAATCAAAATGGTAATATGGTTAATAAGAACGTTCAGGAGAACGTTAGGAATGTGTTAGTGAATGGCAACCGGGTAGGTTGTTCATATAAGGAGTTCTTAGCTTGTAACCCTAAGGAATATGACGGTAAGGGAGGTGTTGTAGTTCTTACTCGATGGATTGAGAAAATGGAGTCCTTGCAGGATATCATTGGTTGTAGTATTGACCAAAAAGTAAAATACACTGCTGGTTCATTTGTGGGTAAGGCTTTAACGTGGTGGAACTCTCAGATCCGCACGCTAAGCCAGGAAGTTGCTGTTAGTATGTCATTGAATGACTTTAAGTTTATGATGATAGAAGAGTTTTTTCCTAGTCATGAGATGCAATAGTTAGAAACTGAGCTGTGGAATCACGCCATGGTCGGGGCTGGCCATGCAGCGTATACTGATAGGTTTCATGAGTTGGCTAGGTTAGTTCCACATTTAGTGACTCCAGAAAGTAGGAAGATTGAGAGATACATATATGGCCTTGCTCCACAAATATGTGGGATGATGGCAGCAATGGAGCCAAAGACTATGCAGAAGGCTGTGCAGATTTCTAATGCACTGACCGATGAGGCTGTTAGGAATGGATCAATTAAGAAGGTTGAGAAAAGAGAAAATGTGGGGGGAACCTAGTAAGGATAAGAATGGTAGGGATGATAATAAGCGGACTAGGATTGTAAATGATTTTGCTACAACCGCAAATCCCGTAGGAAGAAAGAATACGGGTACTTGGCCCAAGTGTACCACCTGCAACTCCTACCATGCACCCGGAGGGCCTTGTCGCACATGCTTTAACTGTAACTGCCCGGGTTATTTTGCTAAGGATTGTAGAGTGGCTCCTAAGAATGTGAACCCCATCAATGCTAGAAACCAAGTAGCTAGGGCCTGTTACAAGTGTGGTAGTACCGATCATATCAAGTCAGTTTGTCTTAGGTTGAATCAGGCCCAGAGGCTAGGGGTAAACCATCAGAACTAAGTCGTGGCTGTTGATGGGGGTCAGGGTCGTAGAAACCAAGGGAATCAGGCCAGAGGTAGGGCATTCAAGTTGGGAGCAAATGAGGCTCGCCAGGACACGAACATCGTGACGGGTACATTTACTCTAAATGATCACTATGCCACTACCTTATTTGAATCTGGTGCCGACTATAGCTTTATTTCCACTACCTTTATACCTTTGTTAGACATAGAGCCCAGTGAATTAGGTTTCAGTTATGAGATTGAGATATCTAGCGGGCAGCTAGTAGAAATTGATAAGGTCATTAAGGGTTGCAAACTAGAAATAGAAGGTCACATGTTTGATATAAATTTGATACCCTTTGGAAGCGGGAGTTTTGATGTAATCATAGGAATGGATTGGTTGTCTGACCATAAGGCTGAGATAATTTGTCATGAGAAAGTAGTGAGGATACCACTACTGGATGGCAAGGTGCTTAGAGTATTATAAGAGAAACCGAAAGAGAAGGTGAGACAGTTGATGAGTGCTAGGACTAAAGAACAGAAGCAAGAAGAGATCGTAGTAGTGAAAGATTTTCCCGAGGTATTCCCGGATGATCTATCTGGATTGCGGCCTGTTTGGGAAATCGAGTTTTGAATTGAGTTAATCCCTGGAGCAACGCCTGTTGCAAAGTCTCCCTATCGTTTGGCACCTTCTGAATTGGAGGAGTTGTCAGGACAACTCAAGGAACTCCAAGACAAAGGTTTCATTCGACCAAGCTCATCGCCTTAGGAAGCGTCGGTATTGTTCGTTAAGAAAAAGAATGGATCCTTTAGGATGTGTATTGATTATAGAGAGTTGAATAAGTTGACCATTAAGAATCGTTATCCACTCTCTAGGATAGACAACTTATTTGACCAACTTCAAGGATCACAGTACTTCTCTAAGATAGACCTTAGGCCCGGATATCATCAGCTGAGAGTGCATGAGGATGACATTCCAAAGACCACATTTAGAACTTGTTATGGACATTTCGAGTTCACAGTAATGCCCTTTGGTTTGACTAACGCACCAGCTGTATTTATGGATCTAATGAACCGAGTATGTAGGCCGTATCTAGACAAGTTTGTGATAGTGTTTATTGATGATATCTTGATTTACTCCAAGACTCGGGAGGAGCATGAGGAGCATTTAGGATTTATATTAGAATTTCTCAAGGAAGAGAAACTGTATGCTAAGTTTTCTAAGTGTGAATTCTGGTTGCAAGAAGTACAGTTTCTTGGGCATGTGACTAATGGAGATGGTATTCATGTAGACCCTACTAAAATTAAAGCTGTTAAGAATTGGAAGGCCTCTAGAACTCAGTCTGAAGTTCGTTCGTTCTTAGGATTGGCAGGATATTATCGTTGATTTATTGAAGACTTTTCTAAGATAGCAAAGCCGCTTACTGTCTTGACTCAGAAAAGTAGGACTTTTGACTAGGGTGATGAACATGAGAATGCATTTCAAACTTTAAAGGATAAGTTGTGTAATGCACCTGTTCTAGCTCTCCCCGATGGACCAAAAGATTTTGTGGTGTATTGTGATGCATCAGGCCTAGGATTAGGATGTGTGTTGCTGCAAAGAGGTAAGGTGATAGCCTATGCGTCTAGGCAATTGAAAATTCATGAGAAGAATTATACGACCCATGATTTGGAACTGGGAGCAGTTGTATTTGCACTTAAGATTTGGAGACATTATTTGTATGGGACAAAGAGTGTCATATATACAGATCATAAGAGTCTCCAACATATCTTTAATCAGAAAGAACTAAATATGTGACAGCGTCGCTGGATAGAGTTGTTTAGTGATTATGAGTGTGAAATTCGCTACCATCCTGGTAAGGCGAATGTAGTGGCTGATGCGTTAAGTAGGAAAGAGAGAGTGAAACCTAAGAGATTTAGAGCTATGAATATGACCCTTGTTAGTGCAAATATTATGATATTTAATCTGTACGATCTCTGGTGATGACAGACATGTAACTTGTAATACGTAACGTAAAGTGCGCTAGTTACTCGTAATCACAAATCATCAATGCATACATGCATCTACATCTCACGACGTCTCAAGTCTACATCAATACATCTCTCGACGTCTCATGTCTACATCAACACCGACATTTGTTTGCACCCGACGTAAATCACATAAGGTATGTACAAACAACATTAAACTTGTAGGATGATCAAAGAAATAAGTTTTTGTCTTAAACATTACATTTTTATAAATGTAACAAAATAATTTCTCAAAAATTAATTAGACAAATTATTTTTGAATTATAAAGAAATGTTTTATGTGGTAATTATTTCAAAATTCAAAATCTGGTTCTTCCCCCCCCCCCAAAACATGTTCAACTTTTACCAGACAAGTTTGTCACCACAAAAAGACAAAAACAGGAGGGTCTGTCGGGGCGGTCCCTTAAATAGGCCGGCGGCCCCCTTAAATATTGGCGGCCCCCTAATATATCTGGGACCGCCGTTTCCCGACAGGCTGTTTTTCAGCTCCTATAAATAGTGGGTCATCTCCAACTATTTTCACAACCTTTTTGCATGATTTTCTTTTAGTTCTTTCTCTCTCTAGATCTCACTAAATCTTTAATCATTCAACTTGGTTAATCTTGTTTAAATATGATCAAATCTTTTATCCTTTCCTCCTTTCCTCAAGTGCAAGAGAAGAACTTCGGTCATCTTCAAGATCCAAAGTTATGTAGTCTAGTTAGTCCATTTGTAACATTTGTTACATATAGATCGAGTCCATGTCTTCTAATCTTTAGTAGTGTGTAGATCCAAATGATGTATATATTTGGATGAGTTGATTGTGGGTTGGTTAGTATTTTAGGCCTTAAAATATATTGGTGAAGTGGTAAAAAATATTGTAAGCGACGCGGTTTATGTGTTTAGGCCATAAAACACAAGGTTTGTTATGTTGGCCACAAAACATAATGGGTTTGGTTATACCCGAAGAAGAACTCGACATCTAGCTTAGTGTCGGAAAATAATGTAAGCAACGTTATAAGGTCTTCTCCGCCGAAAGGGAGCTTGTTGATTAGTGAAGTAACTCTCGAGCTGGATACTCGGGAAGTGGAGTAGGGCGAAGAGGAACTTCGTGACCGAACAACTATAAATCACCATGTCGGTTTGCATTTTCTTTTACCTTTCTCCTTACTTATGTCTTTACATTTATTGCTTTACTTTTACACTTGCATTGTGCTTATGATTGTGTGAAGTGTTGTGTATGTTGTGTTAGCCATGGTTGTGTAGCTCTTTGTAGTAAACATTGTGAGTGTGAAAATATTGATAGAAGATGCACAAGTTGTTGTAAATCTATTATCGACACTTCTCATATTGCGTCAAACTTAATTGGTGATTTGATACAAAAGATCTAGCCCGAAAAACCTCTTCTAGAGGTGGTCCTATAAATCGGGCGGCCCCCTGATGTACTAGGCGGCCCCCTTATATTTATGGGACCGCCAGTAGAGAGTGATGTAATTTTTGTATTGACTAATCAAAAGTTTTATAATGGAAACGTATTCACCCCCTCTTTACGGTTTCCACAATTGGTATCAGAGCCAGGTGGCTCTAGTTTTCAAAACAAATGGTTTTTAAAATAGAGTACGATCCATGTATCAAATTACCCATGAAGGGGATTACATATGAAAAGTGTCTTGTTGTTTGATTCATACTAGTTTTGTTATTAAATATACTTCGTATACTAGCTTGAAGGAAAATTTTCTCAAAAGAACTTGGAAGTGTCAACCTATGTTTGTCTAAGTCGTAAGAGTAGAAATGATGTCTAAAACACGAAATTTATGTGCTGGAATAACTTTTTAAAGTCTTATGTTCTACAATTAAGTTTCAAAATAATTTTGAACAAAAAACGTGTTTTGGGGTCACTGGTGGCGGTCCCATAAATGTTCGGGCGGCCCCCAAATATATCTGGAGGTCGTCACCTTTATGGGGGCCGTCTGTCTGTTTCAGCAGAATTTGGCAAACTTCGAAAAATCATATAAAATTAACCGTAAGTTCGTAGAGTCGTGCCACCCGCCATTTCGAAGATAATTGAATCTATTTTCATTTAAAAATACTTCCAAGTCTTCATTCTAAACTTAAATATGTCAGAAATGCAAAATACTACATAGTGGTCAAAACGTTGAGTTCCATTTTAACGTAAAACTTGTATTTTACATTTTCTTTTGAGTCGGGCATTTCTATTTGATATATCTTTGAAAAATAGTGTATTTGTCCTTTCAAAATATTGATCTTAATTTATTTTTGAAATGGGGAGGAACTATTTTATTTTCAAATCAAATCAAGCTAAGTATACATCGTTATATCTAATACACAAAACAACGACGAATATCTTTATGTGTATGCTAGATGATTATGTGTGTTTACTTTTGTTTCAACTTGGTTAATAGATATTAATAAGTAATCATTACTATTTTCAATTGAGCTAATTATATATCTAAACACATGTGCCATGTATGCTATTTGTATGTTACTAGTTTTCCGGATTATGCCTAATAGGAATTACGCTAGATGTCTTGCGTTAAGTTGCAAAATTGTTTGTGCATTGCATATAGGCATAGATCACTATATTTACAAGTGTTACATAAACATCTTGTAGATCATTTTGAGTGTAGTAACCCATTTAGGAATGAGAGTTTAATAGTTTGTCAAGTGTGTGGAAAAATAAATGTCTTAAAATCATATATTAAAACCCGTCACTAAAATATTTCCAACACATCAACTCTCTTCCAACAAGATGTCTTAATCTTTTCATCATCTTGCGGTGTTTGACCTTGGGTTGGTTTAACAAAATAAAAGATTGTATTAATACATTGGTAATTAAGTAAAAAAAATGTATTTTTAAACTTTGCTTGTGCTTGCATTGTTCTAACACACACACATAATTATGTTCTTTTTATAAACATATAGT
>BQNB010017859.1:39667-66265 GCA_026074375.1 Tanacetum coccineum
GTCATTAAAGACTATAGCAAGGAATTTAGTTTCAACAGATCTGAGGTCGTGAACGTCTTCATCATACCAGATCTTACCATACGTAGCAGTTTCCCAGTTATACACCTTACCAGGCCTACGAGCTTTTTCTTTCTCAAGCCTGATATATTCTTCCATAGTAATATTAGGGTCGTCCATTTTAACCTGTAATAAAATAGCTAGGAAAGAAAACGGTCAAATAGACAAATACGCCGTATTCAGTAAACTGAATACGCCGTATAGATGTTTAGAGTCAAATACGCTGTTTTGGTTTAAAAAAAGTTATACGCGTATCGAATGAAATGAATACGTCGTATTCAGTATTTGACTTAGAATATTACAGAAGAATGTAATAATGCAAAAAAACATACAAACACACAATATGCAAAAATATACAATGCAGAAAATTAAACACACAAATATGCAAATTAATCTAAGCTAAACTAAACTAAAACACTAATAAAAACAAGAATGAAACAACTTCACTCTCCGGCAGCGGCGCCAAAAACTTGATGTGTCGTTGTGTGGTGTGTATTTTATGATTCAAGTTTTAAATTTATATTTTTTACGACTTTACCAAAAATAACACTTTAACGGGCAGTGTACCCGATTGATGGGAGTTTCGTGGTAAGTAGGGTGTCGATCACTAAGAGCGAGAAACAATCTTTCAATTTATTAATACTTTGGTTTTCTAATCTAAGTTAATTCTAATCTATGTTAAACATATGTTAATCCTAAATTTAACGAATATGGGGGGTTATTAGCATGAGAGACTAGCACGGGTTTTGTAGTGACTGAAACGAATTCAAGACACAAAAACACACACAAGCAAATTAACAGAAGATAAAAGAGCGGTCGAGCCAAATATAAGAAAACTGTATTAGCCATCACTAATCCAATTAGAACGTTGGTTTGTTTATTTAGTGCCATGATTACTTATCTCGAGGCGGCATATCATTCTTAAGACTTAGGCGGTACTTCTTCCTAAGACCTAGATACGAAGAATTTTGTCATAATTAAACATATCCGCATAAAGCATCCATATTTGCTGATTATAATCTATCTTAGGGATTAAAGCAATGGTGATCTTGTTAAACCCTATCTCATAGAGACTTTACCCACTTACTGCTTAATGGCAATTCATACACTAGTAGTCCACTAACCAAGTCTTACCAATTAATTAAAAACGTACTCGTTGATCCTAAGGGTCACCTGCCGGTCCAACTAAGCTCACTAATCTAAAGGGAAAGATAGGTTGTTTATTTGTGATCCTATTAGTCTAGATGTATAAATCACTATATGGAGAGCCATCCCGGCATCTAGATTACTTGGTCCGTATCACTAGATCCAATTGAATGATAGGTCTCATATAAAAGCACGTAAACAAGTATATTGATAAACATAAACAAGAATTCAACGATAAATTAAGAAATCAAGATAAACAAACAAAAAACCCAAAAAATAGTCCAATCTTCATAATAACGGCTAATACCCGATGGTATTAGCCTTCGAACGTCATAATCAATACAAAAGTAATAATTTAGCCAAGGTAAACTAACCGAGTTAACGAATGATACCAAAAACTGAACGATTACAAGAGTATAGGAGATTACAAGTTGTTTCCTATGGAATTAATTACGTTTCTCGGCCTCTTCTGCTCTTCTTCTCTTCTGAAATTCTACTTTTATGGTTTAGGTATTGTAACAACCCGAGTTTTAGGCTGACGATTATCTCGAGCCACGATTTATTTTCTACGTTTGATTTGGAATAATCATTCCTCATTCCGGGCGATTTGATAAAAAATATTATTTTTGGCTATTTCGCAAGCCGTGTTTCGAATTTCTATTCGTTCGAGCATTTGAGAACATTAGAAAAATTTTATATTTTTCTCTGAGAGCGTAAAAATTTATTGATTTAGTGTTTTATGGATTTTTCCCGTGTTTTTGTAAAAGCGTGTCAAGAGTTTTGATTTTTCGTGATTTAACATTTTAAGTAAATGTTTAAAACGAATAAAAGTGTGACGGAAATAAAAATGGTTTGGGAAGTGTAATCTTGAACCATGGTTATCGGTTTTTATTTAAATAAAAGATATGTATGTCAAAATTCTAAAGAAGAAAAGAGGGAAGGACTAGATGCGTCATTTACCCAAAGATGTCACACTATATAAGCAGAATCTTACAGGGGCATTTTCGTCATTTTCCTTCGAGTTTTAGGTCTCGGGTAAAACTAAAAAGTTATCCGGAACGTCGTTTTGCATAAAATATCTTTAGAGTCCGGGTCGTGAAAATATGATTTAGCTGGTCGTTTTGTACGGGTCAAATTTAAGGAAAAATATATATATATTAAAAAGTCAACCGTTGACTTTTAAAAGTCGACTGTGATAAGATGAGACTTGTTGAATTTTATAAAGATAATAAACACAATTTTTATTACGATCATGATATTTTGGGTTTTGACGACTTTAATGAACGAGGACGTTTCTAAAAATAGAAAGCTTTCGAGAAAAGAAAGTTTTCAATAAAAGTGATACAACATATGCTTGAAAAGTATCTAAAGCATACTAAGTGTTAGGATCTAGGTCGCGCAAGAGGATTTCTCATCACGTGTGTAGTTTATACGATTTCTATCGTTGCGATGTACGCATCATCCGATCGTACTTTATTATGTAGTAACCGAGCGACATAATTATAGGTCGCGGTCGAGTTCATTGACGAAACGCTTCGTGATTGATATTTTATTGATCGTGGCCTTCGATCAAGGTGAGTTCATAGCCTCGCTTTTGAACTATTTTTGAATGTTTTATAAACCCGCGAGGGGGATACATGCATGTTTTGAAAAGTGAACACAAGTTGTTTTTATACGCACTTGTTGTTATTGTTTTGAAAAGTAGAACACAAGTAGTTTTATACGTACTTGTTGTTGCTTGTTTTATAAATTAAACATAAGCAGTTTTATACGTGTTTGATGTTGTTTGTTTGCGAAAATGGAACGCAAGTGTTTTTGATATGATAATATAATTTCATTGCCATGAGTATATGCCTTTTGCTGTGTGACCGTTAATTACCGAGGAGGTAAACGCTGAATGCATTAAATAGATCTATTGGGTTTGACAACCCTGTTCAGGGTATGAATCCGAAGGTGAGCACCTTGTAACGGACATTTTGTATTGAGAAAGGGGTAGTGTCATACTACCTGGTCACGTATTTATCTATGATGATAAATGTGTTAAGGTTCGGTACACGGGCTCATGAAAGTTGGAAATGTGGTGTGGCTTGCCTAGCTAGCAAGTCATACATGTTTTTGGTGGAACCAAACTACGTTCTAAGGTTATAAATGTTTTGTGGAACCAACTATATGTCCTAATTGTTACTTGAAAACTCTATGAATTCACTCAACCATTGTGTTGACGTTTTTAAGCATGTATCTCAGGTTTAGGTGCTTGTGATGGCTTGGATGGGACGGAACGCGGATATCGAAAGACACGGACTTGGTGAAATTTTGTACATTCAATAAAGGGAATTTTTAGAAAATGAGTCGTGTTGTGACTTAATAGAAATACGTTTTCTAAACTAGTTTGGGACCTTTGTAACTCTGAATCTCTTTGAATTAAATAAATGAAGTTTTGTTTAATAAACGTCTTATTTGGTCGTTTACTGTGACTCGTGTGCATGTATTATGAAGTAGCATCCCAATATTGTTATTTCGTTGCGCTATGAAAATTGGGGGTGTTACAGGTATTGAAAATATGATTTAGCACACTTAAAACTAATTTTTGAATTTTATATGTATAAGGTCTGGAATAAGGTCGATACGGATGTATCCAGGTGACTTGATAATGGCGTAATCGGGGGTAGTCTTGGAGTAGTGGACCAAACATTTGATATCAACCACAACTCCACATTCATTAAATAAATATGCGTATAGGACCTTCTCTGGAAACGACATATTGGAATCTTGTTCCTTCGTGTCTTTAAGTGAAGTGCGGGCACAGATACGCTGTATCTTCCTTGATGGATACGACGTATTAGATGTCAGAATCAGTTTTCTTCATATTTCTTCGTTTAAGCTCCAGAATGCGTGCCTTTTAGTTAATCTTCACCAAGTACTCCATAATTACTACAAGTCTCAAATACAAACAATTAAGTAACAATTCTTTGCAATAATTATACAAAATGGGTTAATTACATGGGATAAATGATGCTATAAAAGTGACGTTATTTGATGTCATCAGCCGTCTTGACATCCATTTGATAGACGATCATGTTCATGTAAGCGTCATATGCAATAAAGATTCTTATAGCCTCTAGTCGTGCAGCCAGTGCAAAAGATTCTTCAAAGTCGATTCCCTCCTCTTGACGATATCCCCTTTCTACCAACCGAGCCTTGTTTTTCAAAACACCTCCTAGATCGTCTAATTTCACCTTGAAAATCCACTTAAAAGTGATTATCATGACACGATCTGGACGAGGAATGAGCTCCCATACTTTAAGTCATTCGAACTCATTTAATTCTTCTTGCATTGCTTCGATCCAATAGGATTCCTTCAAAGCTTCTTTATAGTTCTTTGGTTCAACGGAAGTAAGGAAAGCATCCAAGTAGCAAAACATGGCTTCATTTTGTAGTTGATGACGTGTAGAGACAGGTCGAGAAGGACTTACAATTACATTATCCAGCTGGTGATCTTTTGTCTATTTTCTGAGGTGTCTCGGTGGTTGATTGACTAAGTGCACATTAGTTGCAATAACATCCCTTGAAGAGGATTCTTCAGAATTTGGTTCTGGAATTGGAACGCCAAAGAAGGGATCGTTATCTAGATGTGCAACTTCAATATCATGAAACTCTTCTTCAACACCGAAAGGAAATAATGGATTTTGTGTTTCTTGAGGGGTTTGTGAAGTACTTGGAGATGGTGCATCTTGATCAACTGAAGTCGAGGAAGGTGTACCGGTTGAATCAGCAGGAACTGGAGCAACAACTGCAAGAACTGGTGAAGCAACACTAGGTAGAGGATTGAAGTATTCACCAAACATTGGCTGAAACAAAGTATCACATTCCCTCTTTGTTGGTGGGATATATGGTGTTGGAGAAGGAAGGTTTGGCACGAGTCCTAAACTGAGTGTTCCAGGAATCAAGAGTTGAGGCCCGGGTCCTGAACCGAATTTTTCAGAAGCCATCGCTGTTAGCTCATCAAAAGTAACATGAATGGTTTCAATGATTAAACGGGTTCTCTTGTTGTAGATTATGTAAGCCTTCTTTGCAGGAGCGTAACCGATAAAGATTCCAATATCAGCTTTAGGTTTTAACTTACCTAGGTCTTCACTGTCATTAGTGGGGTAACATAGAGCACCAAATACATGAAGATAAGGTAAGTCAGGTTTCCTGTTGTGGAGAAGTTCATATGGGGTTTTGTTGTGACGTTTACGGATTATGGATCAGTTTGGTGTATAACAAGTTGTCGCAACGGCTTTTGCCCATAGAAATAACGGAGACTTCGAGAATATCAACATGGTGCGTACAACTTCAACTAGAGTTCGATTCCGTCTTTTGACAAAGCCATTTTGTTGTGGAGAGCGAGTAACGGATGTTTGATGTGAAATCCCAACATTTTCATAGTAAGCTCTGAGGGTTTGATTGACAAACTCTGTGCCATTATCAGTTCTGATATTTCGGACTGTCGCATTAAGATGAACTTGAATCATTTTGAGAAACTTAATCAAAAACTCTGGAACTCATCCTTTGATCATAGAAATTTGACCCAAGTAAACCAAGAATAATCGTCAACAATAACCAATATGTATTTTCGCCCGTTGATACTTTGAATCTTCATTGGTTCGCAAAGGTCCATGTGCAGCAGATAGAGATTTTCTTGAATGGAGTCCTCGGCTTTAGGTTTGTGGGTTTCTTTCTTTCTTTTCCAGAGTGCACAGGCAGAACATAAATGATCCTTCTAAAAAATCTAATTTTGGGACAGAGCCCACGGACCAGTCCTTGTTTAGCAAGTGCAGTACTATAATTGAAGTTTAAATGTGACAAACGTCGATGCCATAACCACGACTTGGTCTTTGAGGCTTTAGACAAGAGACAAACGGGTGAGGATAACATCATTTCTTCCAGAGACAAAGTGTATAAATTTGAGCCCCTTGATCCCTTGAGTAGGTCAACACCTTTAAGTCGCGAATGTAGCAAGTATGTTTGCGAAAAGCAACTTCAAGATCTGAATCACAAAATTATCCAACGGAAAATAAGTTGTGCCCTAATCCTTCCACATAGTAAACCTGATAAATCGTAACATTGCCCATCTGGTAGTCACCATAACCCATTATCATTGCAATCTGATCGTTACCGAATCTTACAATACCCATAAATTTATGCACAAAGTTGATGAGCTGAGAGCGGTTTCCTGTCATATGCCTAGAGCATCCGGAGTCCAAATACCATAGTATAATTTGGACAACTTGAATTTACAAGAGAAGAAGATGGAGAATTTTAAATAGTGGATCCCCAATGTTTGTTCGGTTCTAAGATATTAGTAGGCCTAGATCATAAGATACTAGGTTCACTGCTCAAATTTACCGATTTAGCAACTTTGGTTTTCCTACGGTATATCTTAATCTCTGGATTAGGAGTTGTTACTGATTTTAAAGT
The DNA here is from genome assembly GCA_026074375.1 of Tanacetum coccineum. NCBI lineage: Eukaryota > Viridiplantae > Streptophyta > Magnoliopsida > Asterales > Asteraceae > Tanacetum > Tanacetum coccineum. The sequence goes on from BQNB010017859.1 coordinate 46,331, forward strand.
GTTTTCATTAAGAGGCTCTACTTTAGTGGAGGTGAACCTAGTTAAAGGGCATGGGTTTCCAACTATAGTGAAGGTCTGTCCTGTACGTTTCCATTTATATCCAATATCAGTGAACACTTTACCCGTAGGTTTCCAAGTTTGTTTCTTTTTTATCCTCTTAGCATATTTAGATTTAGAATGCACATTCACATCATTAACAAATTCAAGAAAACAAACATCATGATTTGCATCAAACATACATTGATTACATTTAACACAAGTTAATTCAGAGTTTGTATTTAACATTGTATGCTTAATGTTCGCATGACAAACAGGTTCAATTACATGATCATTCTTATTTGAATTAGATTTAACGCTTCTAGGTTGGACTTCTACTTTATTCTTCAGGTTTCTACTGGTTGTTCGCAAGATCCTATTGTTCTTTGTATTGCCTGAAGGCTGTGAGCTGCTAGCACTAGTAGAACTCTTCATTCCTGTAGAAGGCAACACAGGTTTGTTAGAATCTTGTGTTTTATGTGAATCTACATGTTATTGAGTGTTACTTGATGATGTGGCAGGTTGTGTAAACCTAACTTTCTTATTTTTGTTCAATGGTGTGACCGCAACTAATTTCTCACTAGGTTTTATCAAACCAGGGCATGTATCTGTAACATAGACTAGCACCAGCTGAATTCGTTAAACATACTTACAGACAGAGTCTAGATCGCAATCTAAAGGTCTTAGTGCTCTAGCGTGTTTGACTATCTCGTGAAGAGTGTCAGCATGTTCCCTAGCGTGCTAAAATAGTCTATGTGAGCATCTCTGTTTTTCAATACTTTAGGAGCTACAGTTCTAAATCAAGTTTAAACATTCCAAAAGCAATTACTTTGGCCTTATTCGTTGGAGCATCATTTCAATCACATTTTTTCCCTTTTAAGCTCTCAATATGTTTCCTCAAATTAGCAATTAAAACATCTTTTGCGTTGATCTTTGCTTGCCATTCATTTATATTGAAAAATTCCTGAATTTTAGGAGCATCTTGATTGCTTAAAGATTTGTTATTCAGAAAAATCTCTTTTTCGTGTTGTAATTTAAGTTCAAGATTAACCCAACGATTTTTAGGCTGTGAACATCTGAGTACAACTTCATCAAAAAATTTCTTTTCAATCATGTGTTCCTTTTTGGTAAGCTTAGCCTTCAACACTAGATTCTCATTATATTCATGAATAAAACTCTGTTACATTTACTCATTTTGTGTAGCAAGAGAATTTACACAAATTTGAACTATGTCTTGAGATAAGAGAAGTTCAAATAAGTTTTTATTTTCTTGCTCCAACAGTTCAATCTTAAGATTATCATGTACAAGTCATTTGTTATTAGCAGGTAACACATTGACAGTTACAGAATCAGCATGCATCACAATATTCATAACATCTTGACAAATAATATGTTCCAAGAGTCGATCATTATCAAGAAAAATTTCTATCTTTTGAATATCAAAATACTTCTTGTTTACAAAACACTGTTCAACAACAGCTTCCATTTGGTTAAAAACTATTTTTACCTCATTAATTTCATTGTGAAGACCATTATCAAAATCTTTAAATAAATCCCATAAAGTTTAAATAAATGGAATTACAGCCTGTTTAAAAACTTCTTTTGTGTGTTCAAAACCGCATGACCCCTCAGTAATTGCATCAGGTGTAGTTCTTACTTTCACCACCTTGTCAAAACTGGCAAGATGATTTTTTAGTTTTTGAAAACTTGTCTTAACCATGCTTACTTGTGGAAGTTCACTAGGATCCTCCGTTCTAACAGGTGTAGTTTGAACAACAGGTTGTTCAGAAATAAGGTTTAAAAGTTGTAACCAGAAAGCTTGTTCTGCAGACATTTCTTTTGTGGAACAAAATGTTTTTCAAAATCTTGAGCCAGTTTATTCAATTCAAAATAATTAATTTGAGAAATGTTAATTTTCTTTTCGTTTGAAATTGGGTCGTTTTGTTTTTCAAGCATATTAGATTGACTCTCTTCCTCTAAAATCAAAGTCTCTTCTTCATCAATCACAAAAATCACATTATGTTTATTAGATAACACATTACCATCATATAGCGTTGGCTTAATCCGCTGAGCTATCTTAAGATAAAACGGATTTTGATACCCAAGAGCTTGTTTGTGTGTATCATCATAAAAACATGTGGTTTTATTAGCGTGTGCACTGTCTGCGCAGATTGGCCCACTTTATAAACAATATTATTTAGTTCCTTTATCTTCTTTTCTAAATCGATTTCCTTGTCCATGTATTTATTTTCTTTTTCTTTGGATTCCTTTTTGAAAACTGTTAATGTTTACAATAACGATTCCTTTTCCTTGGCTTGTTTTGAAAGATTTTGTTTAAGTGAGTTAATTTCTTGCTTAAGTGCACACCTATTCCGAATCATGTCATCCATTTGTGAATCAATTAATTTTTCACGACTGCTCAAATCAACATTTTGTCTTAGTTCAAATTTTTTGACTCGTTTCTTATATCTTCAAGCTCAGTGGTTAAGGATTCATTAACATTTTTGGTTTCCTGATTAGCCTTATCCCAGTTAGTTACATGATTAGACATTTGTTTAGACAGCTGGTCAAACACAGACATTATCATGTAATCTTGTAGTGCAGAAGAGTTGGTATTTTGAACAATCGCATTTTGCGTTTGTTGCAGATACTATTCATAAGAAATGATATTACTATAACTTGTTATTTAATTATTTGAAACATAATCAATAAGGGATTGTTCAAAATACGATGTCTCTTGCACACTTTGATTAAGCATATTATCATTTTGATATGTGTCATGTTGTGGTACCTTAGATAGGACGACTGAACTGTAACTTGAGAGATTGGCCATTAGAACCGCTTTTGCAGAAGAGATATCATCACAGTCAGAATCATAAGCATCTAGATCATCTGTATGGAAAGCAGCATTGTGTATGATTGTTGGTTGATTATCTTGACCATCTGTAATTCCGAGATCTACTAGAAATGCTAGCTGCTCCTCATCCAATACCTGATCAGATTCCTATGCCTGAACCAACAACATTTTTCCTTAAACCATGCAGAATTCCTTGGCCTCTTGGGTGTGAGTCCCAATCAATAGATCTTCTTAGCTTGTTAAGGCTTAGTTAACTTGAATAGATTCAAACTAACTATATGAGAAACAATGATTATGAATACTACAAGTTATGCGGAATCTAACTTGTAATACTAAGAAGAACAATGTATACTAAACTTTGAATATATATTGATTGCAAGTATTCTGCCTAGGTTACAGAATAACTAACTATGAAAACTTGATATGAAAACGTATATCTCCAACTATGCCGTAGGGTTCCTTTTATACACTAAGGAAAACCCTAATGGGCTTACAAAACGTATTAAGTGATCATTCATATCTATTCCTAATATAACTCATGCATATCACTTAAGCAGTACTAACTATATAACTAACAGTAAAAACTATATACTGGCAGTACTAACAATGTACTGGCAGTACTAACTAACTACAACTAGCAGTACTAAATGTAGAAGCTCTGAATCCCAACAATCCTCCCCTAAACTTGTGATTTACCTTCAAATCTCAAGTTTCTTCTGTATTTAATCTTCTAGACTGCACTGTTGAGGATTCTTCCAAACATTCTTCTACTTCTATACTTGTACCCTTATAAACCTTAGAAGTTCAAATGCCATCTCGGTTTCATGATCAACCTCTAGTTTTCTGCTTAACATCTTGGATAGCATTTCTTGAGTGAGTGGATACTTCTTCTCTATCATCATGTGAATGGCAATTCCATTGTCCATCAACAAAATATGAATTCCACGTGAATCAAATAGTCTCCAGCTTATCAAATTGTATTCATGTTGATGCCTCCAGACTTCATCTTCTTCATCAGGTTGAAATAAGATCTTCAGATCTCCCCATAATATCAAGTCATATCCTTCTGGTCTTGATGTTGCATACCTTTCTTCTACTAGTCTGTATAGATCCATTACATCCTGTCTGTCTTGTCTGCTTCAATTCAGATTCTAAAACGACCACTAAGTCCTAACCGAATAAATCATAACGCGAGCGCACACAGGATCATAACAAACATACACAACCCCCCGAAACCAGTAACTGAAATAAGTCTGCGCTGTAGCCCGCCCTAAAGGATAAAACAAAAGATTTTGTTTCAAACCTCTTAGACAAAGAGGTACACAAATCCGTCAATTCATTAAGTTAAACTACCCTCATCACGTCCAAGTGAGTGAACACTGTGGAGAGGTGATTCATGGGGCATTGGAACAGCCTCTTCTGCATTAGGTGTGGGTTGAGTGTTTGGTGGTTGTGAGGTTGATAGGGTACTGACTGGTGTATGTTGAGGTGATAATGATGGTGAAGATGTTATTCTAGATGGAGAAGTTTCAGGTGCACTGATCATAGTAGGAAATAAAGTAAAATCTATTCCAGAATAACCCCTTGAAATCCTCTTCATATTACTAAAGACTTTCTGTGTAAGGATAGGAGTAGGATATGTTTATGTGTGGGGTTAAGGAGTCTCTTTTGCTTGTTTAAACAGATTTGGATAAATCTTGGGTACATCAAAAACTTGTGTGGATTTTCCAGATTCTTAATCATAGCATCAAAAATTAGTTTTGAAAAATTGTAATTCCTGTTTGTGGCCAAGCAAATTATAGCAGTTGCATATTCTAATAAAACGGCTCCAAAGCAGTTTTCTAGGAACTTACATTGCAGTGGAGGATAATATGAATTAGAAACTTCCACTAAGGAGAAAAATGACCCTTTTGAAAAGTGAGTTTATCAGAATCAGTCACATACCGCATTAGAGCAAGTTGCTCAAATATCTCTGAGTTGGGTAGAGTAGTAACACCACCATTGTCCTCTAACTTTAGATGTCTTCTTAGAGAGGCTTCAGTAATACTCTTTTCTTGTCCATCAATTGTAGCAGTTAGTTCTACCTCTCCATTAGCACTTGTTCTAGCAGTAGTTGTTCTCCAAAATTGCTTAATAAAGGAAACATATATTGTTGGATTCTCTGTGAGGGCATATTGGATGTGACTAACATTCAGAAAATCAATGATTTGATGAAACCCTTCACTTCCTTCAGACTTCTGTAAGTAAACCACCATGTTATGCTTGTCGTAAAACTCCAAATTAGCCACGTGATTAAGAAAATATTGAATAAACTTCTTGGATGAGCTCGTTTATGTGAGTATGAAAGCTTGGCAAAGTTAATTGAGATTATATTGAGAGCACTTAGGGTTGTAATTTGACCGACAGAATGAAATTTGATCTTATCTTGAAGAAATCTTACTAATTTATAGAAAGATCATGAATTTCCAATTAGTCAAACCCTATAGGCTATGTTGTTGGCGGAAATATCTCAACGGCTATATTAAAATAAGAAAATTCTGTTATGCCTCATACAGTACTAACGATCACCCAACAGTACTAATTTTAGCCTAACAGTACTAACATTAAGCCTAGCCGTATTAACATCACCCAGCAGTATAAAGATATGCCTGGCAGTACTAACTCAATACTAGCAATATTAAGTTTATGCCTAGCAGTATAAACACCAATGCTATTCCAACCAGCATTTCCATCATAAACTTAGATTCTCACAAACTCTCTTTCTGTTTTTCATCTCACTATATCTCTTAATTCTTTTTGCTCACCAATTCACTCTTTCTGTTTTTAAGCACACATCTCTCTTTTTGTTTTTGGCTCACAACTTCTCTCTTTCTTTTATGCTCACCAAAATCTCTTAATTATCAGACAATTTTGTACAAGGTGCCATCAATTCTTTTAGTTTCATACTGTCCTCCCCACTTCCAAGTGTGTTAACTCTTGAGAGAGGTGGGTCATTGGACTTTTAGATGCAGCCTCAAACCTAGTTTGAGCATCTACATCCCCAATGTGGTTTCTTGGCACCTAGGACCACTACCTGAGCTAATTCCCTAAGAACTTAGCTCATTAAGTGTTGCCATGGATTGGGTCTTAGTTTATGTTACCACTGTCCTGCTCTACTTCTAAGCTAGAAGCAGTAGTGGCAGCCCTTTCCATTCTGTCACCCAACTCCTTATGGACAGCCTCATCACCAACCTTTATAGGAGGACCACCAGACTGAGGTATCTTAGTGTCCCGACCTCTTTTGCCAAGTACAAAATTAACTTAGAGTATCAATATTTCCTTAAAAAGTTTTAAAACTTTGGTCTTTAATAAAATAAACATCAACATGCCTCTATTCATCATAAGCACACTAGAAAAGACTAGATAGACATGTGAGAATTCATGAGGATCCATATTTATGTATAACCCATGAATAAAAGTTAAGAACTGTTAAACCTACCCTCAACCAATGTTAGGATTTATGTTTTAGTAAGTTAGTACTGACAGTACAAATAGTTAGTACTATTAGTTATAGTTAGTACCGATAGTACAAAATGTAAGTACTGATCGATTAGTTAGTAGATAATAGTTAGTACCGTTCATGAGATATGTATGAGATTTTCTAGGAAAAGATATGTGTTATCTGTTAGCGATTTGTAAGCCTGTTTGAGGTTATCCTTAGTCTATAAAACGATTCCTCTGGGCATAGTTAGATAGGACTTCAAGAAATCTCATACAATATCATATCACAAATAGTTAGTAATCTGTAATTGTTCTAAGCAGATTAATAGAAAGTTGTTATTTAGTTATACATTGTTTTTCTTAGTACTTGTGTTAAGATTCCGCATTAACACATAGTATTCATAATCAGTGTTTCTGTATAGTCAGTTGTATTTATACATCTTGGCTATTATCCTTCATAGGCTGCAAAGATCTATTCGTTTAGGGACTCACAAGTGGTATCAGAGCCTGTGAGAAACTCTGAATAAGAAGAACAATCAAATACAGCAATAAACCCTCAACATGTCTGCATCATCATCACAAGAAGAAATTCCACCACCACCTCCACCACCATCACAAACACCAACCCAACAAACTCCTCATACAGTTTCAACCATCAAGCTGCCTATTCTCAAAAAGGGAGAATATGACATCTGGGCTATGAAGATGAGCACGATTTGGCCCATACAGACTATCCAATCTAGGAGGTAATACAAAATAGGAATGGTCCTGTATCAATCACTACAGATACATCAGGACAAATCAAGGTTTTGCCTCCTAGAACTGCTGAAGAGATTGTAGCCAGAGAAAGAGAGAGAAAAGCAAGGACCACCTTGCTTATGTCCCTACCAGAAGATCATCTTGCTAAGTTTCATAAGATGACAGATGCAAAAGAAATGTGGGATGCCATTAAATCAAGATTTGGTGGAAATGACGAATCCAAGAAGATGCAAAAGTATATCTTGAAGCAACAATTTGAAGGATTCTCGTATCCCAACACAAAGGGCATCACAAATGGTATGACAGGTTCCAAAGTCTTCTAAGTCAGTTAGAGATTCATGGAGCAGGTGTATCTACTGAGGATGCTAATCAAAAATTCCTAAGATCTCTACCTTCTCCCTGGTCACAAGTTTCCGTAATTATGAGAACGAAACCAAGGGTACAAGTCTTAGTTTTTGATTTATACAAATAATCTAAGAGTCTTTGAGAGTGACATAAAAGGCCTAACTGCATCTCATCCTCAAGCCCACAAAATAGCTTTTGATCTCTTAGAACACCCCACAGTACCTAATGAAGTTAGTAAACCCGCTTATAGTGTTTCCAATCTTCTGGTCAAACACAAAGTATGAACAACCTTCATCATACTCACATCTTGCTAGTCAATCAAGTTGCCGCACAACTGATCATGAGGACTTTGAACATATTTGATGAATATGAACCTTGAAGAAATGGACTTGAAGTGGCAAGTGGGCCAAGATCTCAATGAAAATGAAAAAGTTTTTACAAGAAGACTGGTAAAAGCACAAAATTTGCTGCAAAAGAACCAGTTGCTTTGATAAAACCAAAGTGGAATGTTAACAATTAGCCACAAGGACAGGTCATTTTGCTTAGAGATTGTAGATTCAGGAACTCAAGATAACAGGAGGATGGATGCACGGAATTCTGGAAACAAGGATGGGAGCAGAACTGGACAAAAGGAGGATTCTAAAGCATTGGTGACAGTTGATGGAGAAGGAGTGGATTGGACAAATCATTCAGAAGATAAAGATTATGCTTTGATGGCTTGCAACAGCTCAGACTCTGACACAGAGGTAATTTCTTGTTCCAATAAGTGTAAAGAGTCTTATGCTAATCTTAAAAAACTGTATGATGCTCAGAGAGAACAACTTAGTGATGCAAGCATTGAAATAAAGGCATATTCTCAAGGTCTTAAGAAAGTTAAAGCACAGTTAGTTGCTCATCAACAAGGACAACTTTGGTATGAACAAAAGATAAAGTTTATGAAAATAGATTTAGATGATAAAACAAATGTCCTTACATACCACAAGAAACTATTAGCTGAAGCTCAAAAAGAAAAAGATGATTTAAAAGCTAAAGTAGAAAAATGGCACAATTCCTCTAAGAATCTTGGTAAACTTCTAAATTCTCAGATGAGTGCCTATGATAAATTTGGGCTTGGGTATGGGGATCACAGATATAATGGCATTTTGAGTTATGAAAATGAAGTTTTACAAAGTGTATTTAAGGGTAAGGAAAGTGATTTCGAAAATCAACCTATAAATGATAGGTTTGCAGAAAGAATGCATGCTGTACCCCCACCCATGATAGGAAATTACATGCCTTCAAGACCTGATGTAGAAGTAGATGATTCTAAGTTTACATATGGTCCAAAACAGACTTAAACTAGTGAATCTGAATCCCAATCAAGTGAAGTTGATACCTGTGAATCTAACATTAGTACAGAACCCTCTGAATTAGTGTCTGAACCAGTTGTCAATGAATCTAATGTAGAAAGTCAACCTAAGGTCTGGTCTGATGCTCCTATTATTGAGGAGTATGAATCAGATAGTGAAGATGAGTGTGTGTCTATACCAACAAAACAACAAGAAACACCTAGTTTTGCTAACAAGCAAGTAAAAACTCCTAGGGAAAATGTTAAGAATCAGTCTACACATAGTCAAAAACCTAAGGTTAACAAGAATGATTTGGGGCATGGGTTTGCTGTAAGAGCATGTTTTGTATGTGGTAGTCTAAATCATTTGATTAGAGATTGTGATTTTCATGAGAAGAGGATGGCAAGAAAAGTTGAGTTAAACAATGGTTGGAATAATGTGCAAAGAGTGAATAAACAAAACCAATTTGTCCCTTCAGCAGTACTAACTAGAACTGGTATAATTCCAGTTAATACTGCTAGAACTAGCGGTACTAAAAATTTTAGTACTGCTAGGCAAAGTGTTAACAGACAGACAGTACTAACTAGTTCTGCCATGAAAGTTAATACATTAACCAATTGGTATAGAGTTTTAGACCATGCAAATGTATTTTATAAAACTCATTAATCATCCTCAAGACCTTTCAAAAGAGCCTACATTACTAGAACAGTATTTTTCAAACAACAAGTTTAATACGCTAATGTAAATGCAGATATTACTGTTGGGGAAAAAAGGGAAACTGCTGTTAAGCCCTTCAGCGTGTAGTTGAGACCATAAAGAATCCATTGTCGGGATCCAAATACAATAGTAGATCCAGTCCTTGGAAAATGTTACAAACTTCCAAAGATCCATAAAGCCATGACTCAAGCCCAGCAGAAACAGGATTGGGTCCCCAAGAGAAACTAATCATCTTTCATTTAATGAGCAGGATTAACCACATAGAGCACTAAAGAATAACAGGAATTGTTGATAGTGGATTTCCAGCACATGACTGGTGAACAAGCCAACCTGATGAATTTCAAACTTTATGGTGGCCCTGTTACAACTTTGGAGGTAGTAGAGGTTTATATAACGTGTAAAGGTAAAATAAAAAACTTAAAAGTTAGATTTTGAGGATGTGTCTTTGTGAAAGAACTCAGACATTTCAATCTCTTTTCGTGTCACAAATATGTGACAAAAAACAGGTTCTGTTTACTGACCTGAATGCTTGTATTTTGTCTTCGTGAGTTTTAAGTTACCTGATGAAAATTCAAGTATTACTTAAAATCCGTCAGACAAAAACAACATGTACATTTCAATTTAGGGAACAATGTTCCTTCAGAGGATTGGCTTGTTTAATTGCAAAGGGTACAACTGATTAATCTAACAAATGGCAATAGGAGGTTGGTCTGTAAATTTCAAAAACTTAACAAACATGTGTAGGGGAAACCATTTCGAGAGGTTTTACCTTCAAAGATTTTTCAAAATGACCACACTTGTGTTGCTTGTCAGAAAGGAAAGCAACACAAGGCCTCTTGTAAGGCCAAAGCAATAAGTTCTATTAGCCAAACCCTACAACTTCTTCAAATGGATTTGTTTGGACCTACATTTGTAAGGAGCTTAAACCATAAGACCTATTGCCTTGTAATCACTGATGATTTTAGCAGGTTTAGTTGGGTATTTTTCTATAAGAACTAAGTAGAAACGAGTGCAATCCTTTAAGGACTTAATAAGAACAGATAGAGAACCAATTAAATCAAAAAGTTAAGGCCATTAGAAGTGATAATGGAACAAAATTTAAGAACAAGGATGTTATTGAATTCTGTGGGTCAAAGGGGATCAAGAGGGAATGCAGTAATGCCAGAACTCCACAACAAAATAGAGTTGCTGAAAGAAAGAACATGACCCTTATTGAGGCTTTCAGCAAGGACCATGGCTTGCATAAAAAAAATAAAAAAAAAAGATTCATTCTTGACCTAACGACATATGGCTGAAGCAGTTAGTACTGCTTGTTATGTTCTAAACAGGGTATTAGTGACCAAGCCTCATAATAAGACACCTTATGAACTTTTAACTGGTAAGATACCAATTATAAGTTATATAAGACCTTTTGGGTGCCATGTGACTATCTTGAATACCATTGACCACCTTGGCAAGTTTGCTGGAAAATCAGATGAAGGGTTTTTAGTTGGGTATTCTTTACAAAGCAAGGCTTTTAGGGTATACAATTTAGAAACCAAGAGAGTTGAAGAAAACCTGCACATCACTTTCTTAGAGAACAAACCAAATGTTGCAGGAAAAGGACCAAATTGGCTTTTTGATCTTGATTATTTAACTGATTCTATGAATTATCATCCTGTTAGTTCAGAGAATCAAGCTAACTTACATGCAGGTCAACAAGAAGCTAACCAAAATGCAGGTACAGAAGAGATTATTGATGTAGGAGATTCTGACAAAGAAGATGAATCTTCTCAAGACTGTTTTGTACTGCCAATATGGCCTTCTTATTCTTCAACAAATACTCCAGCATTCACAACAGATGATAAGAGAGAAAGTCCAAGAGAGGAAGACCAAGTCTTTATGGATGAACTTGAAAGACTTAAGAGACAAGAAAAGGAAGCTTATGAGGAAGCTGAAGCTCTCAGGAAGAAGTTTGAGACCTTGGTTATAAAAGAAGGAGCTACTAAGCCTAGCAGTACTAACATTTTTAGTACTGTTAGCACACCCGCTAAAGCTAGCAGTACTAACCTAGTTAATACTGTTAGTTTACCAGTTAGTACTGCCAGTCCTTATGAAGGACTATCTCTTTCTGATCCAACTAATTCTGAAGAAGATGATTCAGAAATACCTCCTCTTGAAGATATCTATCAAAATTCCACTGATGGTATTTTCACTACTTCATCTTTTGATGATGAGGGTGCAGTGGCTGACTTCACAAACTTGGAACTGTTGTGAATGTTAAGTCCTATTCCCACAACGAATGATCACTCCGGAACCACTCATCCTAAAGCACTAATTCTAGGAGATCCAAACTCAGCAGTTCAAACAAGAAGCAAAGTCAATAAAAGTTCTGGAGCTCATGCTTTTGTTAGCTATGTTCAAAAGCAAAAGAGAACAAACCACAAGGACTTTCATCATTGTTTATTTGCTTGTTTCCTGTCTCAACATGAACCCAAGAAGATTTCAGAAGCTCTTGAAGATGAAAGCTGGGTTGATGCTATGCAAGAAGAGTTGTTACAATTCAAGATACAGAAAGTTTGGGTCTTAGTAGATTTGCCTGAAAGGGAAGAAGGTCTATTGGTACCAAGTGGGTTATCGAATAAGAAGGATGAAATGAGGAGTTTTGTCAGAAATAAAGCAAGGTTAGTTGCTCAGGAGGACATAGCAAGAAAGGAAGGGATAGACTATGATGAGGTTTTTGCTCCTGTGGCAAGACTTGAAGCCATAAGGATCTTTTTAGCCTTTGCCTCATATATGGGCTTTATAGTCTATCAAATGGATGTTAAAAGTGCCTTCCTTTATGGGAAAATTGATGAAGAGGTATATGTGTCTCAACCACCAGGCTTTCTAGATCCTAAATATCCTCAGGAAGTATACAAAGTTGTCAAAGCTCTCTATGGGCTACATCAAGCTCCTAGAGCCTGGTATGCTACTTTATCTACTTTCTTATTAAAGAAATGGGATACAGAAGAGGAACCATTGACAAAACTCTCTTCCTAAAGAAGGACAAACATGATATCATACTAGTTCAAGTTTATGTTGATGATATCATCTTTGGGTCTATAAAGAAATCTTGGTGTGATGAGTTTTGAGGCACTAAGAAAAGTCGATTTCAAATGATTCAATGTGAGAGCTCACTTACTTTTCTTGAATTAACAAGTCAAGGACAAAAACCAGCAGGATGGTTATTTATATTAGTCAAGATAAGTATGTTGCCCAGAAATCCTAAAAGTTGACTTTGCAAGGTGTTAAGACCTCTAGTTAACTAGATTGAGACTCAAGAAGCCTTTGAGTCAAGGATGAGGAGGCAATGATGTGGATGTTTCAGTCTTTAATAGGTCCATGATTGGCTCCTTAATGTACTTGACATACATCTTCTGACCTGACATTATGTTTGCAGTCTGTGCTTGTTCTAGGTTTTAGTCACTACTCCAAAGACTTCCTATCTAAGTGTTGTCAAGAGAATTTTTAGGTACCTAAAGGGCAAACCCAAACTGGGTCTTTAATATCCTAGAGTGTCTTCATTTGACCTGGAATCCTACTCAGATAGTGATTATGCTGGAGCAAATCTTGACAGGAAATCCACCAATACAGGTTTGTCATTTTCCTTGGCATGAGTCTCCATTTTTTGGCAATGCAAGAAGCAACCATTTGTGGCTCTCTACAAACAGAAGGCAGAATAAGTTGCGCTCAAGCTGCTGTTGTGGAAAGTTTTTGTGGATTCAAAATCAAATGTTAGACTATGGGTTCAACTTCATGAACACAAAGATCTATATTGATAATGAAAGCACCATTTGCATTGTAAAGAATCCAGTATATCATTCCAAAACAAAGCACATTGCTATTAGGCACCATTTCATAAGAGATGCTTATGAAAAGAAACTCATTTAGGTGCTTAAAATCCACATTGATGACAATGTAGCTGATTTACTCACCAAGGCATTTGATGTTAGTCGATTTCAGTTCTTGGTAGTTACTATTGGGATGATAAATCCATAAGCTGCATTGGTTAAAGGGAGGCAATATGCTGTGTTGTATAGTTTGTGTAAAGAATCATGTTAACCATAGATGATGCATTTCCAGAGGTTTGAAAGAGTTTAGAGAGTCATTGAGAAGTGTTACTGATGGTACTAAAACACTCCTGATACCTACATTGTTCATTCTTTGATTGGACAAAGTTAGTACCGATAGTGCAAACTTAGTACCGCTGGGCAAAGTTTGTACCGCTTTAGAGAGGTTAAAGAAAAATACCACCAAGGGTACAAAGTGTAAATTGAAACGGTTTCCTTGAAATTAGGTCTCCTAAACCTATATAAACCCATTTCAATTGCGCAGTTTCGTACGCATTCTCTCTCTAAACTACATTCGCACTTACAAGCCCTAATATCACTCCTTACACGACATGCTCTATTTCAGTACAATGGCTGTTCTCGATTCATGTCCGAAGCATAACATGGTTGCATACTTGGAGAAGTCTGAAGGGAATGCAGAGTTTCATGAGGTTATTGATTTTCTCAAGCGAAGTTCAATTCATCATGCTCTCACTATAAGTCCTGTAGTATCTACTACATTTGTTGAACAGTTTTGGACGTCTGCTAAGTCCAAAACAATCAACAATGTTAGGCACATTACTGCCAAAGTAGCTGGCAAGTCTGTGTCTATCTCTGAGGTATCAATAAGAAGTGATCTTCTTTTTAATGATGCTGATGGGATAGACACATTACCCAATCAGGCTATATTTGATGCTATACAGCAAATGGGGTATGAGGGGGATTTAACAGTGTTAACATTTAATAAAGCTTTGTTTTCACCCCAATGGAGGTTTTTATTTTATACAATTAATCATTGTCTCAGTTCCAAAAGTACCTCTTGGGATCAAATTCCTACTAACATTGCCACAGCTGTAATATGCTTAACAACTAATCAAAAGTATAATTTTTCTAAATTAATCTTTGATGGTATGCTTAGACATTTAGATGCTAAGAAAAAGTTTGTAATGTACCCACGTTTTATTTCTATCTTTTTAGGTAGCACAACTACTAATGTGATGTACCTTTAGATCATTTTCTTAAATACTTTAAACTAGTAAAGTTTTTTCTTTCATGGTAAGAAGGGCAAACAATTCTCAGGAAAGTAACCCCTTTGATATTGCTAACTATGTTGGTACAACCAACTCAGTATTAGGTGCTACATCAGAAGACCATTTGAAGCACTACCTACACCCTCTCCTGCTCCCACTAGTGAAGTACCTCATGAGCCACAGACTGACTCATCTCCTGCTCAAACTAGTGAGGTACCTTTTGAGCAACAGACTGATCCCCAAGACCTTCACCCACTCCTACTATTCCTGATTCTATCTTAGAAGCTTCTGGTGAGAATCTTGGAGGTCATTCATCTAGTGATAAATCCCTTTCAGGGAATGAGGGTGACATGACTCTCCAAAGTGTATATGATCTTTGTCTCTCTTTATGTGCACAGGTTTCAGATCAAGCCAAGGAAATACAAGACTTGAAGGCTCAGATCACAAAGCTCAAGAAGCAAGCTAAACCTGTCATAAAGCACCATAAAGCATATCTGAAAAGTGTCTCCTTGAAGCAAAGATTCCCAAGAAAGAGCTTCTCAAAGAAACATAGGGTGCACAAAGAGTCTGTATCCAAACAAGGGAGGAAGTTTGCTAAAGGTGAATCATCAGTTCAAAGAGATCCTTTGTTTGATGAAATTCCTGAAGATACAGTTGATCACATGGACACAGAGAATGCTCAAGATGAAGGGAGGACAAGAGAAATAGTGGATGAAGACAAGGAGATTGAGGAGAATGTACTTAGTACTGAAGATGTACTTAGTACTGACAAGGAAGAAGTTAGTACTGACAGACCAATAGTTAGTACTGACGGATCCAAAGTTAGTACTGACAGGCATATTGAAGGTACTGATGAACAAGTTGAAGGTACTAAAGAGCATAAGAAAGGTACTGAAGAGCAAGTTGAAAGTACTGATGGGCATAAGAAAGGTACTGAAGAAGAAATTGCTGCTCAAGCCACTCAAACATCCACTCAAACACCCACTTCTAAAATATTTGGAGATGATGAAACAATAGCTAAGGTTCTCCTCAACATGAGTAAAGCCAAAGCAGTTTCTAGAGAAAAGGAGAAAGGTGTAGAGCTGAAGGATGTTGAAGAAACTGATAGACCTAAGCCTACCTCTACAAGATCACTTCTCACATTGAAGCCTCTTCCAAAGATTGATCCAAAAGACAAAGGAAAGAAGAAGATTGAAGAGGAGGATGAATCTGAAAGTGAATCTGATGGTATACCTGAAGCTGAGAAAAAGTTTAAACAGCTTGAAAGTGATGAAGAGATGGCTAGGAAAATTCAAGAAGAGTGGGAAGAAGAAGAGGAAAGAAACAGAATAGCTGAAGAACAAACTGCCAATGAAGCTCTTATAAGAAACTTTGATGATATAAAGGCAAGGATTGAGGCGGATAGACTTCTTGCTGAGAAGCTTCAAGAACAAGAAAGAGAGCAATTTACAATAGAAGAAAGAGCAAAGTTCCTTCATGACACAATAGCTGCTCAAAGAAAATTCCTTGCTCAACAAAGATCAGAAGCTATCAGGAACAGACCACCAACAAAGAATCAATTAAGAAATCAAATGATGACCTACTTAAAGCATGTGGGAAACTTCAAGCATGCTGAATTGAAAATCAAGAAGTTTGAGGAAGTACAACTTTTTGTATGAGAAGATCAAGAGGTCAGATGAAGACTTTATCTCTATGGGTCTGCTTGAATGATAAAGAATGATCAAAAAGAAGAATGAAAAGGAGTTGATTCCTCTAAGGATGAAAAGACATCCAAGGAGGAAGTAAAAATAAGTTCAAGAGAAAACAAGAAGAAGAAAGGTAAAGAAAAAGAAAGCTTGGTACTAGGAAAAAGATGAAGTCAAGGAAAAGAAGATATATTCAAAACACTTCTGAAGATGATAGTGACAAAGAGAATGATGATCTGAGATTGTATTTAACTATAGCTCCTGATGAAGAAAAAGAAGTGGACTATGAGATACTTGACAGAAAATATCCTATCAAAGAATGGAAAACAGAGTGTCTTGGAACTAAACCACAAACTGATCAAGCTGAACATCTTGAGGAGATTAATCTAAATGTGGTGATTAGGAGTAATGGACAGAAGAGATACTTTAGTACTTTGATGAGTGTATTGTCCATATTTGATAGAGAAGATTTGGATGCTGTGTATCAACTAGTGATGGACAAATTTCAAGATGAGATACCTGAAAGTTTTGACAGAGTACTTTAGGGATATTTAATGGTAATGTTCAATCCAGATGATGAAAATGAGTTTTGGAATGCATAGAAAGATTGGAAGATTGTGAGTTGGAAGTTGCATAGTTCTTCAGGAGTACATACCATAGTGACTGAAACAGAATTAGTCATTCATATGCTTGTAGAAAAGAAGTATCCTTTGAGAAAGGAAGTACTGATGCAAATGCTGAAATTGAAGTTAGAGTCTGAAGAAGATAGTACTATGGCATTAGAACTGATTAGATTTATCAAAAAGGTTGCTTACAAGAGTTAGAACCTGAAGGAGAAAGATTGAATGGAATTGAGAAGGTTTTGAGTTTGGCTAACCACCTACACAACATATTGGTCACATTCACCAATGCTTAACAGCAAAAGATCTGCTAGGTCCATAACAAACGGCTTATGGTAAAGACTTCTCAAATCCGTTTATGGTTGACAATTTACCAAAAATTGTAAGGTTCTCAACTCACCTTGCTTCTGTGGTGAAGAGTTGGCTAGTCCATGATCAAACAGTTCATGGTAAAGACTAATCAAATCTGTTGATAGCTGATAGTTTGCTAAAAACTATATGGTTTATCAATGCACCATGTTATGGCAATGAAGCATTGGCTAGTCCAAATGCAAACGGTATTTGGTAAAGACAAATCAATTCCGTTGATGGTTGACAGTTTACCAAAAACCAGTATGTAATTAACACAGCCATGTTTTTAAAATGTAAAAGTTAACTATCCCAGAAGAAAACGGCTACTGGTAAAGGACCATCGAAAGCCGTTTAATGGCTGGTAGTTTGCCAAAAACTATAAAGCCAACTTAGTTGGATTGTTGCTGAAAAGATGTTGCTGTGTAGCTGAGAAGACAAAGTTGCTGCTGAAGAAGGATAGAGTTTAAAAAGATCAAGAAATGATATGAGTGTTTGGATACATCCTCTAAGAGATTAAAGAAGTTGAAGAAACATGAAGTTAAACAAATTCAACATTCATGTTTAAGGGAGGATTGTTAGGATTTATGTTTTAGTAAGTTAGTACCGACAGTACAAATAGTTAGTACTGTTAGTTATAGTTAGTACCGACAGTACAAAATGTAAGTACTGATCGATTAGTTAGTACTGTTAGTAGATAATAGTTAGTACCGTTTATGAGATATGTATAAGATTTTCTAGGAAAAGATATGTGTTATCTGTTAGCGATTTGTAAGCCTGTTTGAGGTTATCCTTAGTCTATAAAACGATTCCTCTGGGCATAGTTAGATAGGAATTCAAAAATCTCATACAATATCATATCACAAATAGTTAGTAATCTGTAATTGTTCTAAGCAGATTAATAGAAAGTTGTTATTTAGTTATACATTGTTTTTCTTAGTACTTGTGTTAAGATTCCGCATTAACACATAGTATTCATAATCAGTGTTTCTGTATAGTCAGTTGTATTTATACATCTTGGCTATTATCCTCCATAGGCTGCAAAGATCTATTCGTTTAGGGACTCTCAACCAATGTGGCAAAAAATTAAGCATACCAATGCTTGCCACCAGAAAATTAAATCTGCTTACATCAAAAGCTTTAGTGAGAAGATCTACAACATTATTATTTGTATGTATCTTGACCATCTCAATCAGTCTCTTCTCATAAGAGTCTCTAATGAAATGATGCCTGATCTCTATATGCTTTGTTTTAGAATGATAGACAGGATTCTTGATAACACAAATAGCACTCTTATTGTCAACATGAATCTTTGTCTGCATAAAATTAAATCCATAATCCAACATCTGATTTTGGATCCAAAGCACTTGACCACAACAGTGAGAAGCAGCAATGTATTCAGCTTCAGTAGTTGAGTTA
Organism: Tanacetum coccineum; assembly: GCA_026074375.1. Classification (NCBI taxonomy): domain Eukaryota; kingdom Viridiplantae; phylum Streptophyta; class Magnoliopsida; order Asterales; family Asteraceae; genus Tanacetum; species Tanacetum coccineum. The sequence continues at coordinate 65,026 of BQNB010017859.1, forward strand.
GCCACCACAGTCTGCTTTTTACACTGCCAAGAGATTAACCTTGAACCAAGAAATTGACAACCTCCTGTTGTGGATTTCCTGTCCAAGCTGGCACCTGCATAGTCACTGTCTGAAAAAGCTTCCAATATAAGAGGAGAGTCCTTAGGATACCAAAGGCCCAATTTGGGTTGACCTTTTAGGTATCTAAAGATTCTTTTTACTGCATTCAAGTGGGAAACTTTTGGCTGAACTTGAAATCTTGAGCAAGCACAAACTGAGAACATAATATCTGGTCTAGAGGATGTAAGATACATCAATGACCCAATCATTGACCTGTATAAATGAACATTAACATCCTCACCATCTTCATTCTTTGTCAAATCCTTGTTGGTTTCCATAGGAGTACTAGCTGTCCTTATACTAGAAAAGCCAAATTTCTTCAAGATTTCACCAACATACTTGTCCTGACTAATGAAGATCCCATCCTCTTTCTGCTTGACTTGTAAACCCAAGAAGAAAGTAAGTTCTCCTATTGAACTCATCTAAAACCTATTGTGCATTATCTGCTCAAACTCATCACATAAAGACTTCTTAGTTGAACCAAAGATGATGTCATCTACATATTCTTGAACCAGTAGACTATCACCCTTAAGTCTCTTTATGAAAAAAGTCTTGTCAATTTGTCCCCTATGAAATCCATTATCTAGCAGATAGGTAGAGAGTGTCTTATACCAAGCTCTAGGAGCTTGATGTAGACCATATAAGGCTTTCTCCACTTTGTAAACTTTTTCTGTAAATTTTGGAACCACAAAACCTGGAGGTTGGCTAACATATACCTCCTCTTCAATAGTGCCATAGAGAAAAGCACTTTTAACATCTATCTGGTACACAGGAAAATTCATAAATGATGCAAAGGCCAAAAATAACCTAATTGCTTCAACCCTAGAAAGAGGTGCAAAAACCTTATCATAATCAATGCCTTCTTCTTGTTTATACCCTTGTGCTACCAATCAGGCTTTATTTCTTACAACTATTCCCCTTTTATCCTTCTTATTTCTATACACCCACTTTGTACCAATAGCCTTTTTACCACTAGGTAAGTAAACTATTCTCTAAACCTTCTGAATCTTGAACTAAAGCAGCTCCTCTTGCATTTCTTTAACCCAACTCTCATCATCAAGGGCTTGAGATATCTTTATAGGTTCATGTTGAGAAAGGAAACAAGCAAATAAGCAGTTCTAAAAATCTTTATGATTTGTCC